>JAUCNL010070584.1:0-15792 GCA_032353615.1 Micropsitta geelvinkiana | reverse complement strand
TGGGCATGGGGCAGGGCTCTCCCGGTGCGGATCCCAGCAGCGCTGGGGCTCTGCTCACCAGGCACTCGCTGATCTCCCACGCTCCCACAGTCAGGGCCAGCTCTCTCAGTTGCTGCCACTTCAAGAAGAAGCCAGCAAAGTAGAGGGCTTCCTGGGCGGCCTGGGAAGAAGAAGAAATGCCACCATCAGCCCTGGAGGCACAGCACCCTGTGTCCTCCCTCTTAGCAGGGCTCGGAGCCTGTCGTGCGGCTGCAGCCTTTTGCTCTTGGTGGCCTCAGGCTGCTGTGGAGCAGTAGCCTTGTCTCTGGGGCTGCAGGGCCCCGTGCCCTATGGCAGGGACTGTGCAGAGGGAGCTGGGTGGGAAAGGGACCCACCACCCTCTTCATCCGGGAGGCAGGAAGAGAAAGGCAGCAGTGGGCGAGGGGAGGTTCTGGCTGGTCCTAGGGCCTCAGCAAGCTAGACCTCACGGTGACACACGTTTGAAGGCTCCAGTCTCACCAGTGCCCTGCCCAAAGGACCGATCTGGTTGGGAATCTCACCTTGGCCACGTTCTCTTTCTGGTCATGCAGGTGAAAGACCAGCGGCAGCAGGCCCTCCCACACCTCCTTCTTCATCTTCTTCTTCTCAGCACCCGTCACAGCCCCCATCACATATTGGAATAAGTAGATGGAGAGCTGCCTCACGGTGTCTGACTCCTGTGGGAGAAGGATCTCAGCCCTAAGCCCACGGCGAGCAGGGAGCTGACATGGAAATGGATGTTCCCAAAACAGCCTGCTCCAAAAGGGAGCGAGCTGCAGCATGCATTGCGTCTGCTCAGCGGGGCTGGGGGACACAGCAGGAGACCCCGGGTGGGCTTGGGGTTACTGCCGGGGCAGGCTGAGGCTCAGCCGCCCTGCTGCCATCCTGCCACCACCAACTCCTGCAGCAGGGAGGCCAAGCCAGGCTTAGTCCATGCGGGAAGGGGATGGGGGACAGCACAGAGCCGCTGAGGGCAGGGATGGAGCCTGGGGGCAGTGGGGCAAAGCATCCCCCTGCAGAGCACAGGGCTTGGTGTGAATGGAGATGCCTGATGTGGGGGGCACAGGGCTCTCCCCCCGGCCTTACATTGTCAAAGAGGAGCCAGAGTTTGGGAGCGATGGCAAGGGCGCTGGAGCTGAGTGCCTTCTCCTCCAGCAGCTGGAGCAAGTTGCTGAGCACGAGGATGGCCATGGTCACGGCTTCGCTGTCAGTACCCTCCAGGCACGCCACGATGTTTGGCATCAGGGTGAGGATCTTCCTTGCCTGTGTGAGACATGCCGCTTCATTTATGCAATGCAGTGACTGATGGCAGGAGCGAAAAACCTCTCTGCAAACACCGGCCTCCCCGCTGGCTCCTCAGCAGGCAGCAGAGGTTATGAGGGCGAGCGTGAGCCCAGCAGACTGGTCTCACTGGCATGCCCAGGGGAAGAGCAGGGCACAGAAGGGAAGGACAGACAGCACGGGCTCCTCGCCATCCCCTCGGCTGCCCCTTCTCCACCAGAGCCCCTGCGTACCATGTCGGGGCTCTCGGAGAGCCCGTAGAGAGTCTTGAGCACCAGTCTGGGCATCCCCACGCACTGACTCTGCAGGTACATGGGGAAGATGCTCACAGCACAGTCCACAGTATCACCAATGTCGGTGCACTTCAGCACCTGAAACACAGAGGAGAAGCTGGTGAGGTGCGGTGCTGGCTCCAACCATTAGCTCAAGGCAAGGACGCTGGGGCAAGAGCAAGCTCAGATGGAGGTGGCAGGGACTGCAGAGAGTGGCAGGGACTGCAGACTACCCCCATGACCCACAGACTACCCCCATGACCCACAGCACACTGCACTGGTTGGTTGCCTGCTTCTCCACGGTACCAACCAAAGCCCACCCGCCACCCCAGCTCCCCCCGCAGCACGGTGCTGGGCATGAGACAGCCGAGCACCAGCGGGAGCCTGGGGCTCTGGCGCCGGGCTCACCTCAGTGAACATGACCATGGCGACCATCTCCTGCGTGGGCTGCTCCACACTAAGATGATCCAGCAGACGGTAAAAGAGGATGGAGCGCAGCTGTCTCGAGGTGTTCATCATCTCCCTGGCAGGGGGAAGGAGGCACTGTCAGGCCTGAGCCAGGCAGGCTCATCTCGCTGGGGTTTGCAGCAGTCTGGACATCACCAGTCTGCAGCGCTTTCTCTGAGCAGCGGGGACCCCCTCGCCGTCAGCCCCAAGGGAGCGGGTGCTGTGGGGTGCGCGGTCCCCCAGGAGCGAGCAGAAGGGGCTCTCACCTGGTCACAGTGCGCACTCCCTTGAGGTGGTGTTGGACATGGAGCAGGTTGTCCCAGCCACCCTGCTCCTCGATGGCCAGCTCCTTCCTCTCAAGGCCCATGCTGCAGAGCAACGCTCTCATGGACTGCACTGCTGACCTGCACAAGGAGAGATGCTCAGCTGCCCCCGGGAGCCCTGGCTTGGCTCCGGGTGGCCAGCAGGGATGAGAGGACAGGGATGGAGCACCTGATGGGAGTGAGCTGATCCTGCTGGTTGTCCTTGCTGAGGATGAGCACTTCCTCGTTCGTCAGGTCCATGGAGAATGACACTTGGAACATCAGTGCCAGGAAAAGCTCAGGGAAAAACGCTGCCACCTGCCTCGGGCAGAGGGACTGCCCGAGGATCTCGTGTATCATCCTGGCTGCCTGCAGAAGACACCCAGAAACTGAGACGTTCTCTCATCCCTGAGGAGGTCAGGGCTTCGGGTGGGCAGGGAAGAGGAGGGGGAGCCCCGCACAGCTGAGAGCAGCCGCGGGGGACAGCAAGGCCTCATCGAGCAACTCACGGCCAGGGACAGGATGCGCGGGTTGTCCAAGGTGGCGATGGAGATCTTGTGCAGAGGCTGGTTCACCGCTGTGCTGAGCAGCTGCCTCAGCACCTTCCCTGCAGCCCTGGGCTCGGAGAGCATCGCCCTCCACATGGCCATGGCGACACTGCAGGGACACGGGGCTCTGTCAGCCGGGACACCCTGGAGGACGGCCGGGCTGAAGGCCCTCAGGAGGGTCTTGGGGCCCCCATCCCAGTGGCTGAGGAGCCCCAAAGGCTGCTGGGCCCCATACCTGCCACACGTTGGGGAGCACTGCAGCACGCTGGCCACCACCTCTCTGGGATTTTTGCGTGTCAGCACCACCAGGGCCCTCTTCAGGCTGTTGAGGGCTATTTCTGTGCTGATGGAGGGCAGGTTTCTGTAGATGGTCCACGTGATGTTCAGCACCTGCAAGGGACACATGGGTGGCAGTGGGGAGTGATGCCAGCAGGGTGAGCGTGGCTGATTCCCCAGCGCCACCTGGGTGCTGCTCCCATTCCCAGTGTGATATGCCAGCTTGAGAGAGTGTCAGTGCTGGCCAGGCACAGAGCCGGGACAAGAACAGTCCCCGGAGGGTTGTTGCAGCAGCCGTGCCACCACAGGCTGCTCTCACCTGCCCTGGCGTGAAGTCAGTGTGCGCCACAAGGATGTCCACCATGTGGGCAGCCATGCCGATGCTGTAGGCCCCAGGGCTCGTCAAGGTCTTCATGGCCACGAGGATGATATCTGTCCGCTCAGAGGGCTGCAGGTACTTTGCAAACATCTGCGGGATGAAGGAGGGGAGGTTTGTCACCTAGAGCATCCTGGCTGCGCAGCGAGAGCGGGACGCAGAGCCAGGCCGTGCCGGGAGGAGAGCAGGGGTGGGGCTCAGGGTCCTGCGGGGAACCCGAGCTCGCTGGGGCCTTTGCCTGGCCCCTGCTCAGGAAGAGCATGAGCCCGGTCACCCCCATGAGTGAAGGTGTCCCTTCACTCATGCCCAGCCGCGGCCAGGAGCCAAAGGCACCTCTTACCAAGAACATCTGTCTCGTGTGTCTGGTTTCCATCAGCTGCCAGGTGTGCATCTGTCGCCAGCTCTTCTGGAGCTGCCGCTGCTTTCTCTTCTGCAGACAGGGGTACCTGCCTGGGGAGCAGCAAAACCAAGGTGCTCAGAGAGAGGCTGCAGAGCTGGAGGTGCAGCTGAGAGTGCTGGGCTGAAGTCACTGGCAAAGAGAGGCCTGGACCCACACAGGGCCAGAAAGCCCAGGGAAGGTCCAGGGCTAGTGCTAGTCTGGGCGAGGGGAAATGGCTATTTGGGCTGCGGGCAGGCAGGTTGGATCTGGCTTTCTCTTGCCAAGAAGAGGAGTGGCCCCTGGCTGCCCATGCCCGGAGGAACCCAGCCCCACACAGCTTCTCTTACTTATGTGCTGCAGGGTGAAGCTGTACATCTGAAAGAGAGCTTCTGCAGCCTCGTGGCGGGTCCCCTTGTTCTTGCAGGTGCAGCAGAGGGTGAGCTGCCCCACCAGCTTGCCCGTCACCACAGTCGTCCAGCACCCATGTTGGACCTCTGGGGTTTGCGTAGAGCAGGAGCAGAACTGGAGGAAGATGGGCACGAGGTCACCTGGGCACAAGGAGAGCCTCAGCTGCTCCCAGAGCAGCCAGGCAGCAGCCCAAAGCAGGGCAGGGTTGCTGGCCCCAGGCTGCTGCCTCTGTCCTGGGAAAAGAGCACGGACAGGGCAGGGCAGAGCCCCTGCTGCTGAGCTGCTGCACATCGGGTGCTGATGGGGCTCATGGGCACGGGGCTGGGCCACTGGGGCTGCCCAGTCCACGCGCTCACTACCTGTGGCAGGGGGTAGGCGCTGAAGAAGCTGGCCAGCTGGGCAATCCGTGCCACTGCCCTCTCCTGCACCACGGCCACCCCCGAAGTGATGAAGGGCACCAGGAGCTGGGAGGAGAAAAGCTGTCGGTGTGCCAGAAGGTGGGCTGGCCCAGCACAGCACCTCGGCAGTGCCTGACACGGGGCACGTGTCCTTCTTGCCCCTCGCAGCAACGGGCTGTGGCCAGGCGGGTCCCCACATCCCGCTGCTGCGGCTGCCTCCCTGCTGCTGTGCACCCACTGCCCCTCAGAAAAGGTCCCTCCCTCCAACCCCTACCCCTGAGGACCCCGACGCTTTGGGGTGACCCCTCCCTGGGGACCTGCGGTGGGGCTGTGGGATATGGCCCCTGAAGTCGCAGGGGGAGAGCACCAGGGCTGGGCTCCCCTTTCCAGACAGGCAGCTGTGTCTGGAGGGTTGTGCAGTACAGGCAGTGGGAGAGGACCAGGGTGCGCTAGGGCAGGAGAAGGGGCTCTGGCAGGAGGCGGGAGGCAGGGTCTGGGGGTTGGGGGGGGGTGGGGAGGCCCGCTCAAACCGGAGGTCACTGCCCAAGGGGACCCTGTGCCAAGGCCAGACCTTGAAGATGTTCTGCAGCTCCTGGATGCCGAGGGTGCTGGCACTGCGCACCAGCACCTGTAACATGCTGTCCATCACGGACAGGGTCTGCAAGAGAACAGGGTCTCGAGGGCAGCCCTGGAAGGCTGGGGGAGCAGTGCAGCCGTGACCCTACTCTGACCAGGAAGGGGCCTTGGGACAGGGAAGTCCCTGTGGCTCCCACCATGGCATACCTTGCAGTAGAGCCAAGCCTCGGGGCCCTGGCTGTCCTGCGGAGGCAGGTGGAAGATGCTGCAGAAGCAGGCTTCCAGAAGGCCGTTCTTCTCCTGCAGAAGCAGCCCCGCTCTGCTGCAGGGATATGGAAGAGCTCTTTGGAGGAGGCAAGGAGGAGGCAGACCCAGGGGTTGGAGACCTGGGCTGATTCCAACTACGTTACAGGGGCCATCTGAACCTCTCCTGACCCTGATATTGGCCTCTGGGGGGAAATCCCTGTGTCACCCCCTGCCCTGCTGCCTGCCCCCCTCTCAGTCCCAGGTCAGTAGGTGCCCCTGGAACAGGGCTGGCATGGCGCTGGGCGCTGGGGATGCCGAGCTGGGGCTGGGCAGGTACCTCATGGCAGCGATGGTCAGCAGGACTTGCTGCCGCACCGTGCTGTCCAGGCGGTCTACAGGCTCCTCCCGCAGCAGCACCTGTTGGGCACAGCAGTGTGGATGGGTCAGGACAGGGCAGCTCCTTCGTCCAGCAATAGCCTGTGGGGCTGTCAGAGCCCATCCTGGCACCCCCAAGCATTAGCAGTGGTCCCAGCCGCGTAGCAGGAAGGGCTGCGCCCATCACAGAGCACAGGCTGGCCAAGGGACCTGCAGACTTCTTCCCAGCCCCAGCTGCAGCCGGGCCATGCAGGTGGCTCTGGAGCATCGCCAAGGATGCAGCCCCAGAGCGGCGCTCGCTCCGCACGCACTCCCTGCCTGGCTGAGCCCTCTCCTGTCCCAGGGCTGTGCCGCTGCCCCTGCCTCAGCCTGACCGGCCATCCCCTCACCTCAAGGATCTCTGCCACCTCATGCTGGAAGAACAGCAGCATGGCCCACAGGAAGGAGTGCATGCCGGTGGTGGTGCAGATGGTGCAGATGGATTCCAGAAACTTCAGCTTCTGGTCTTCTTGCTGCCAGCCAGAGAGGTTACAGACGGACAGACATTGTCAGGCAGCAGAGACAGATGGGGGGTCCATACGAGCTCCCAGCACCTGAGTATGGGACGGGGGCAGAAAGGCTGTGCAGGAGAAACAGGCGCAGCTGCATGGAAGTGGCCGTGGATACCTTTGGTTTGCTCCTGATGGACGCCATGATGATGTCCAGGCTGCTGTTTTCCTCGCCGGACACGTCCGCAGTAGAGATGCATGAACCTGGCCGAGAGAGAGCAGGCAGGGCTGAAGGGCAGGCAGTGGGGAGTACATGAGCCCTCTTCCCATCTTCAGGGATGTCCCCAGCCCTGGCTCTAGGCTGGGACACGGGTGCCCCCTCTGCACCCCAGGGACGAGGGCGCGATGCGGGAGAGCAGCAGGGGAGGGAGCCCCAGCGTGCCCCATGGAGGGACACCCTGCAGCAGGGGGAAGAGGGAGCTCCCGACCCAGGGATGCTGCGGTGGGGCTGTTCCCTGGGCTCTACACTGCAGGACCGATGCCTGGCTGGGGACTGCAAGCGTGGGACAGGGCAGGGCAGGGCAGGGTGGGCAGCCCCTGCCCGCAGCACCCACACGCTCACCTTTACGCATCTCATTGCACTTCAGCCCAGAGCTGGGAGCCGGGCCAGCTTCGTTGTCTGCCACCCAGTCCAGCCTGGGTTGGCTGGGGGGTCTAGCCTCCATCCTGAGGGAGGCAGGGAGGGAGGAAAGGGGTCTCTCCTCGCAAGAAGGCTGCTGAGCACGCAGGGATGCCGGGTGCACACCATGCACTCGGCCACTGCTGCAGCCGCACTGACCTGGGGATGCTGGGGTCCCCCCTTAATATAGCCGGTCCCCCGGTTACGGTTGCCAGGGCCAACAACAGTGGGTCAGTTATGAGTCAGTGGTGGCCCCTGCCAGGGATCCCTACCCACCTCAGGCCCGGAAACACGGCCCGGTTGGCAGAGCCCCAGGCAGCAGGAGCTGGCTGGAGCAGGAGGGAGCGGGAAGGCGCGGCAAGGAGCGGGTTGGAGTGGGCAGCCGCCCACTGCGGGGCTGGGGAAGGCCAGCGCTGTCTCCTCTGCCACCAGGACACGTCCTGGGTCAGCAGGACACGCCATGGCAGGAGTGGTCTCTGGGGGTTGTGGTGCTCGTTTGGGGAGAAATCCCCGGACTCATTTTAGACTTTTATGGAAATCCCTCAGTTAAGGACGTTGCAATGTGTGTTCAGTCTTCCCAATTAACTACGTGTTCTTGTTTGCTCTAATTTACGACCCTGAGAGGCTCCTCGAGGTGTTTTCTTTTGCAGCCACGTGCCTGTTTCTCAGGCTTAGCAACAGGAGGCGCCAGCACTGGGGTGACAGAAGACATCTGCTTCTCTTATTGCAGCCTGCCTTACCCTGAGAACTGTAGCCTCTATAGACAGCGAAACAGCAGTTTAAGCATCCTTGTCTCCCTGTCTGTGTCTAAGTCCCTGTATTCAGTGAAATCCCAATTTCATGTGGTGCCAGGGGGATGCACTCTGGTTTGGGTGCTGTGGCAGGGAGCTGCCGACAAGAGGCCATGTCCACTAGCGTGGCTGCCGCTCTTCCCACTGAGCAGCCCGGGGAAACTGAGGCACACGTGGCTGGATGGGCACCGGGAGAGTATGGCAGGGCACCCTGCAGTGCGCTGTCGGCGGGGTGGTCAGCCAGGTGCACCTGTCGGTGTGCCAGAAGGTGGGGTGGCAGCCATGCTGATGCTGTAGGCCCCAGGGCTCGTCAAGTGAGCTGCATGAAGTCAGGCCATGGTTACAGAGCACACTATGCAACTTGAGGGCCCACTGGCCTCACGTGCCAACCTCCTTCTGTGGTATGGCTCCTGTACATGGTAACCACTAACCCAGTTTTTGCCAGACTTTTCCCGCGTAGCCGGTGTCTTCTGGCCTTGTTCTGCCAGTCCCATTCATCTGATGCCCAACTGCAAAACCAAGACCTTAATACTTTTTAAGAGGGTGCCGAGTGTGGCAACTGAGGCACAGACTCCAGTTGTGGTGCAACGGAAATCATTTATTGAGCGAGCTTACAGGCTTTACATAGAGCCCTACCTAGTGGTTAGTAACAGTTAGAATGGGTTAGTTTCTTTTCGGTACTTTTCGCAACATCATGCGCTTTTCCCAGCCAACGACTTTACTGAGCACGCACCTTTTCAACCAGTCACATTATTGTCCTTATTTGTACCCAGATGTATAAGCACATTTTTCTCTTACCACTTTCTGGTACATTATTATTTTCCATTTTCCTTGTACACACATTCTTTTGTCCCCTCAGTCCACACTGGAGACTTTCATTAGCTCCTGGGAAAGTACGGGGTACAACATTGCATCTTTGTCTTCAGTAACGTCTTTGCTTCAGTATCTACAGTTCTCGGAGATTATCTGGGTGTTTCGATTCCTCTTGACTGCCATGGTTTGCAGCTGATGAGGGTCAGGATGTTCGTGCTCTCGTTGAGGTCTGCTGGCGCAGCTTCTTGCGCAGCATTTCCCACAGCCGAGCGTGCTGGCACTGCACACGAGACGAGCACCTATAACATGCTGTCCATTGCCAGCAGCGTCTGCAAGGGAACAGGGTTCTGAGGGCAGCCCTGGCAGCCTAGAGGAGCAGCGCAGCCGTGGCCCTGCTCCGACCAGGAAGGGGCCTTGGGACAGGGAACTCCCTGTGGCTCACAGTCCCTGATGAAGAGTCAGGGACTTGGATGCCCTTGTAGGCCCCCTCAGATACCAGAAGGCTGCTATGAGGTCTCCACGCAGCCTTCTCTTCTCCACCTCCAATTGTCTCAGCCTGTCTTTACTGGGGAGTGCTCCAGCCAGCCTGTGGCTGTGCCTGGGATTGCCGTGACCCAGCCGTAGGACCTTGCACTTTGCGTTCTTGAGCTTCACGAGGTTTTCACAAGTCTCTGCTGGGGTCCGAGCGCCGCCTCCTCCATGCCCTCGGCAGCAATGAGCGCAGCCACTGTAGGCTAAGCCTTGAACTCATCCTTCTTTCTTCAAGCATGAGGATGGTCTGAGTCGCCAAGGAGGAGACCAGGGGGCTGGCATCTTTCCTTGGGCCTTCAAGGACTGTGGGGGCAAAGCAGGAGAGGTGAGGTGACAAGCCTGTGTCTCCTGCAGGCAGGGCACGTTGCACCCCATGATGCCCAGGGCCGGGAGGGAGCCAGCGGGCAGGTGGCTCATCTGGAGGCTGCTGGTCCGGAACACCCGCCTCCACAAACACGCTCTCCCCATAGACGCGCTGGGAGCAGAGCCCCCCTCGCCTGGGCCAGTTCCGTGCCAGAGTCCTTCCTCCTCCTCACCGCCCTCGCTCACCCTGTTTGATGTACTCCATCGTCCTGCGCTCATTCACGTGCTGTCCGATGAGGCCTGGGGGGACGCAGTATGTTGGGGAACCCGCTGCCTGTCGGGCACCCCAGCACCCAGCCCGCCAGGCCACACAGTTACCCTGGGACGGCTGACCCTGGGGTATTGTGTCGAGGAGGGGATGAGCCTCCTGCCAGCCCGAACGTGTGCAGGCAGGAGTGGTTGAGAGGGGGGCGAGGGCTGCTCTGCAGGTCCTGCACTGGGATGCAGGGAGCCTGTCAGAGGGCGGGAGCCAGGGCTGATGGCTCACCGATGAACCTGACAGCCTCCTGCCGCAGGATCTCCTGTGGGCTCTGCAGGTAGACCTCACTCTGGTGCAGGAAGTCTTTTGTCTTCCTCCTCTTTCTCTCCAGCTGGAGAGAGAAGGGTGCAGGGCTGGCACAGAGCTGCTCTCGTGTTGGGATGTCCCCGCATCCAGGGCCACCCTTCTTCCCCCCAGCAGGACATTTCCAGCTCTCCACCGTGTGGCATTTGGGTTCAGAGGGAGCACAGGGCTCGCCACTGATCCTGGGGTGCCACTCTGGTGACAGGGTCCCCTTGGGACCCTGGGGGTGAGGACAGCCTGGAACAGAGCCTGCTCCAGGAATGTGCATACAGCTGCGGGACACAGCCGTGCGTCCTCCCCGCTGGGCATGGGGCAGGGCTCTCCCGGTGCGGATCCCAGCAGCGCTGGGGCTCTGCTCACCAGGCACTCGCTGATCTCCTGTGGTTCCGCAGTCAGGACCAGCTCTGTCAGTTCCCGCCACTTCAAGAACAAGCCAGTGAAGTAGAGGGCTTCCAGGGCGGCCTGGGAAGAGGAAGAGATGCCACTGCCAGCCCTGGAGGCACAGCACCCTGTGTCCTCCCTCTTAGCAGGGCTGGCAGCCTGTCCCGGTCCCTGCAGGGAAGACGCGCGAGTTGGGCACTGGTGCTGCCACCAGGCTCAGCACCACAGGACAAGATAAGGCCAGCCGCCCTCTCTGGCTGGAAGCCCCTTGGGGCTGCAAGCTTTTGGCCTTGGTGGCCCCAGGCTGCTGTGGAGCAATAGCCTTGTCTCTGGGGCTGCAGGGCCCCATGCCCCATGGCAGGGGCTGTGTGGAGGGAGCTGGGTGGGAAGGGGACCCACCACCCTCTTCATCTGGGAGGCAGGAGGAGAAAGGCAGCAGTGGGTGAGGGGGGGGGAGGCTCTGGCTGGTCCTGGGGCCTCAGCAAGCTAGACCTCATGGTGACACACGTTTGAAGGTCCCAGTGTCACCAGCACCGTGCCCAAAGGACCGATCTGGTTGGGAATCTCACCTTGGCCACGTTCTCTTTCTGGTCGTGCAGGTGAAAGACCAGTGGCAGCAGGCTCTCCCACACCTCCTCCTTCATCTTCTTCTTTTCAGCACCCGTCACAAGCCCCATCACATATTGGAATAAGCAGATGGAGCGCACCCTCACGATGTCTGACACCTGTGGGAGAAGCACCTCAGCCCCAAGCCCATGGCAAAGCAGGGGCTGACGTGGAGGTGGATGTTCCCAAAACAGCCTGTTCCAAATGGGAGCGAGCTGCAGCATGCAGAACGTCTGCCCAGTGGGACTGGGGGACACAGCAGGAGACCCCGGGCAGGCTCGGAGATGCTGCCAGGGCAGGCTGGGGCTCAGCAGCCCTGCTGCCATCCTGCCGGCACCAACTCCTGCAGCAGGGAGGCCAAGCCAGGCTTAGTCCATGCAGGGAGGGGATGGGGGACACCACAGAGCCGCCGAGGGCAGCGATGGGGCAGTGGGGCAAAGCATCCCCCTACAGAGCATGGGGCTGGGCTGGGAGGTGTGAATGGAGGTGCCCGGTGCAGGGGCACAAGTCTCTCCCCCAGCCTTACGTTGTCAAAGAGCAAGCGGAGCTTGGGAGCGATGGCAAGGGCGCTGAGGCTGAGTGTCTCCCCCTCCAGCAGCGGGAGTAAGTTGCTGAGCACCAGTATGGCCAGGGCGATGTCATGACTGTCATCAGTATCCTCCAGGCACGCCACGATGTTTGGCATCAGGGTGAGGATTTTCCCTGCCTGTGTGAGACAACGGCACCTCGTTTTTGTAACGCAGTGAGCGATGGCAGGAGTGAAAATCCTCTCTGCAAACAGCGGCCTCCCTGCTTGCTTCTCAGAAGGCAGCACAGGTTATGAGGGCGAGCATGAGCCCAGCAGCCTGGGCTCCCCGGCATGGCCAGGGGAAGGGCAGGGCACAGAGGGGAAGGACAGACAGCACGGGCTCCTCGCCATCCCCTCGGCTGCCCCTTCTCCAGCAGAGCCCCTGGGCAGGCTGGTGGGTGCCTGGCACTGCTTGGAAAGCTGTCAAGAGGTGCCGCAGCCCCTGCTACGGGTGCTGCATTTCACCCCAGGGCTGAGCACCTCACAGCTCTGCTTTGCAGACCCCACGCTCACGCTGGGGGCTGTGCTGCCAGCACCCCTGTTGGGATGTGCCAGCAACGCTAGCCCCTTCTGCACAGCACTACTGCCTCTCTTCTTGCAGGGCACAGCCATGGGGCACTGGACTGGGCAGGCACAGAGCTGGTACTTCTCCCGATGCCCAGAAACGCTGAAGCCACCGTGTTACCCAGCAGCAGCGCTGTGCCCTGTGCTGCTGCCTCGGTGACCCCTGCTCACCGTGTCGGTCCTCTCGGAGAGCTCAACGAGAGAGTTGAGCACCACTCTTGACATCCCCACGCACTGGCTCTGCAGGTACGTGGGGAAGATGCCCACAGCATAGTCCAGAATATCACTGCTGTTGGTGCACTTCAGCATCTGAAACACACAGGAGGAGCTGGTGAGGTGCGGTTCTGGCTGCAACCATCAGCTCCAGGCAAGGACGCTGGGGCAAGAGAAAGCTCAGATGGAGGTGGCAGGGACTGCAGAGAGCCCCATGACCCACAGCACACTGCACTGCTTGGTTGCCTGCTTCTCCACGGTACCAACCAAAGCCCACCCGCCACCCCAGCTCCCCCCGCAGCACAGTGCTGGGCATGAGACAGCCGAGCATCAGCAGCAGCCTGGGGCGGTGGGGTCGGGCTCACCTCAGTGAACGTGACCATGGCGACCATCTCCCACGCGGGGTCCTCCACAGGAAGGAGATTCATCAGGTGCTCGAGCAGCATGCAGCGCAGGTGTCTCGGGGTGTCCATCATCTCCCTGGCAGGGGGAAGGAGGCACTGTCAGGCCTGAGCCGGGCAGGCTCATCTCCCTGGGGTTTGCAGCAGTCTGGACATCGCCGCTCTGCAGCACTTTCTCTGAGCAGCGGGACCCCCTCTGCCATCAGCCCCAAGGGAGCGGGTGCTGTGCGGCGCGCGGTCCCCAAGGAGCGGGGAGAAGGGGCTCTCACCTGGCCACGATGCGCACGCCCTCGAGGTGGCGCTGGACACGGAGCAGGTTGTCCCAGCCACCCCGCTGCTTGATGGCCTGGTCCTTGCTCTCAAAGCCCACGATGCAGAGCAACTCTCTCATGGCCTGCACTGCTGACCTGCACAAGGACAGATGCTCAGCTGCCACCGGGACCCCTGGCTTGGCTCCGCGTGGCCAGCAGGGATGAGAGGACAGGGACGGAGCACCTGGTGGGAGTGAGCTGATCCTGCTGGTACTTCTTAAAGCAAATGAGCACTTCCTTTTGCTTCAGCTCTGTTGTGAACGACACTTGCAAGAGCAGTGCAAGGAAAAGCTGAGGGAAAACCTCCTCCAGCTCCTTTGGGCAGAGGGACTGGCTGATGATCTCGTGTATCGTCCTGCATGCCTGCAGAAGACACCCAGAAACTGAGACGTCCTCTCATCCCCGGGGAGGTCAGGGCTTGGGCGGGCAGGGAAGAGGAGGGGGAGCCGTGGGGGACAGCAAGGCCTCATCGAGCAACTCACGGCCAGGGACAGGATGCGCGGGTTGTCCATGGTGGCGGCGGAGACCTTGCGCAGCGACCGATTCATCATGGTGCTGAGCAGCTCCTGCAGCGCCTTCTTTGCAGCTTTGGGCTCAGAGAGCATCATCTTCCACATGGCCATGGCGTCGCTGCAGGGACACAGAGCTCTGTCAGCGGGGACACCCTGGAGGATGGGCGGTTTGAAGGCCCTCAAGAGGGTCTTGGGGCCCCTGTCCCAGTGTCAGAGGAGCCCCAGAGGCTGCTGGGCCCCATACCTGCTGCACACTGGGGAGCACTGCAGCATGCTGGCCACCACCTCTCTGGGTTTGTTGTGCGTCAGCACCATCAGGGCCGTCTTCAGGCTGTTGCGGGCTATTTCTGTGCTGATGGAGGGCAGGTTTCTGTAGATGGCCCACACGATGTTCAGCACCTGCAAGGGACACGTGGGTGGCAGTGGGGAGTGATGGCAGCAGGGTGAGCGTGGCTGTTTCCCCAACACCACCTGGGTGCTGCTTCCATTCCCAGTGTGATACGGCAGCTTGAGATAGCGTCAGTGCTGGGCAGGCACAGAGCCGGGACAAGAACAGTCCCCGGAGGGTTGGTGCATCAGCCCTGCCGCCACAGGCTGCTCACCTGCCCTTTCCGGAAGTCAGTGACTGGCACCAGGATGTCCACCATGTGGGCAGCCATGCTGATGCTGTAGGCCCCAGGGTTTGCCAAGGTCTTTATGGCCATGAGGATGATATCTGCCCGCTCAGAGGGCTGGAGACAATGTGTGAACTCCTGCGGGATGAAGGAGAGGGAGGACTGTCACCTAGAGCATCCTGGCTGTGCAGTGAGAGCGGACGCAGAGCCAGGCCATGCTGGGAGGAGACCAGCGGTGGGGCTCAGGGTCCTGTGGGGAACGCGAGCTCACTGGGACCTTTGCTTGGCCCCTGCTCAGGAACAGCACGAGCCGCGTCACCCCCATGCACCGGGTGTCCCTTCACTCATGCTGAGTCCCGGCTGGGAGCTGAAGGCACTTCTTACCGAGAACATCTGTCTCATGTCTCTGGGTTTCAACAGCTCCCAGTCCTGCATCTGTTCCCAGCTGTTCTGGAGCTGCTGCCGCCTTCTCTTTGGCAGACAGGGGTACGTGCCTGGGGAGCAGCAAAACCAGGGTGCTCAGAGAGAGGGTGCAGAGCTGGAGGTGCAGCTGAGAGTGCTGGGCTGAAAAGTCGCTGGCAACGAGAGGCCTGGACCCACAGAGGGCCAGAAAGCCCAGGGCAGGTCCAGGGCTAGTGCTAGTGTGGGCGAGGGGAAATGGCTCTTTGGGCTGCGGGCAGGCAGGTTGGATCTGGCTTTCTCTTGCCAAGAAGAGTGGCCCCTGGCTGCCCATGCCCGGGGGAACCCAGCCCCACACGGCTTCTCTTACTTAGGTGCTGCAGGGTGAAGCAGTACGTCTGAAAGAGAGCTTCTTTAGCCTCATCGCGGGTCCCCTTGTCCTTGCAGGTGCAGCAGAAGGTGAGCTGCCCCGCCAGCTTCCCCATCACCACAGTCTTCCAGCACCGATGTTGGAGTGCTGGGAATTGCTTAGAGCAGGAGCAGAACTGGGGGAAGATGGGCACAAGGTCACCTGGGCACAAGGAGAGCCTCAGCCGCTCCCAGAGCAGCCAGGCAGCAGCCCAAAGCAGGGCAGGGAGCTGGCCCCAGGCTGCTGCCTGTGCCCTGGGAAAGAGCATGGACAGGGCAGGGCAGAGCCCCTGCTCCTGAGCTCCTGCAGAGTGGGTGCTGCTGGGGCTCACGGGCACGGGGCTGGGGCACTGGGGCTGCCCAGAGCAGGAGCTCAGTACCTGTGGCAGGGGGAAGGAGCTGAAGAAGCTGGCCAGCTGGGCAATCCGTGCCATGGCCCTCTCCTGCACCACGGCCACCTCCGAAACGATGAAGGGCAGCAGGAGCTGGGAGGAGAAAAGCTGTCGGTGTGCCTGAAGGTGGGGTGGCACAGCACAGCACCTCGGCAGTGCCTGACACGGGGCACGTGTCCTTCTTGCCCCTCGCAGCAATGGGCTGTGGCCAGGCGGCTCCCCACATCCCACTGCTGCTGCTGCTGCCGCCCTGCTGCTGTGCACTCACCGCCCCTCAGAAAAGGTCCCTCCCTC
>JAUCNL010070206.1:2066-21070 GCA_032353615.1 Micropsitta geelvinkiana | reverse complement strand
CTGTCCCACACAACATCCTTGTCTCTAAATTGGAGAGACATCAATTTGATGGGTGGACCACTCAGTGGATAAAGAACTGGCTGGACAGCAGCACACAAAGAGTTGTGGTCAATGGCTCGATGTCCGGCTGGAGACCAGTAATGAGTGGTGTCCCTCAGAGATCGGTGTTGGGACCAGTTTTGTTCACTTAAACTTAAACAGGGGAAGTTTAGATTGGATATAAGGAAGAAATTCTTTACTGTGAGGGTGGTGAGGTACTGGAATGGGTTGCCCAGGGAAATTGTGAATACTTCATCCTTGGCGGTGTTCAAGGCCAGGCTGGATGAGGCCTTGGGTGGAATGGTTTAGTGTTAGGTGTCCCTGCCCATGGCAGGGGTGTTGGAACTAGATGATCTTAAGGTCCTTTCCAACCCTAACTATTCTGTGATTCTGTGAAGGCGAAAAAGTCCATTGAAGGTTAATTATCTTCCTTAGTGAGAGATGCATGGGCATCACACCCAAAATGATTATTCTTATTTGAGATTGCTTAAAATGTTTTCTTTTAAAATTCTGATTTACTACGAAGACCACATTTGTTATGGTGTCATTTAGGAGTTCATTAGATTGGTGATGTATGCTCGAAGGAGTGCTAGTTATGGTGTTTCATTTTAGGAGAGGCTTGCCAAGTGCCATGGCTCCCAGTGTGGTTTCTGCTCCCCTGGAATGGTGATGTCCATATACACTTTGCTAAGAAACTGCCCAGAACCAACGCCAGAACAGATGATTGCAGCTCTGGCTGGTAAATATTGCCACTTTTTAATCTGTGGACATGTCCTTGAACCATTTTCTTCAGATACTTCGTGTGAGTGCATGTCTGTGTCAGTACACGTGCATGCATGTATGCATGCACTTCATGTAAACAGTGCTCCCTAGCAGAGTTCCTACTGGATACAGGACTTGTATTCCCTGTCATTCTTCAGGAAAATGAAGCATGGAGCTGTGGATCATTTCAGGGACAGGTGCTCAAAACATCCCCATATATATCTTTTGAAGTGCTTTAAATCAGATGTGCAAAAGTTATGTCATATTGGAGTAGTTGCATCTGAACATCTCTGAAATCCTGTTACATCTGGAGTTAGAGTGTCATAAATCTCACAGGAGAGCCCTTTGTGGTAGGAATAAAATAGCCAAGGTAGAGAGATGCTGACCATCTTCAGTAAGGGAGTGAGCATTTATTGCAGAGTGCAGGTAAAATAGCCTTCTGTCTTCTGTTGTGCTCTAGAGTCAAAGTGGAGCCAAAAGCATTTCCTGTTACTGTGAGATGAACTTAGATGGAAGTATCATGCTAACTTCTTCACTATTAGAAGTAAGTGTAGGGGAATGAGAAAAACATTTTGAGTGGGTGGAGAATATTATACAATTTCTTATTCTCCTGCATGCTAAGCTGTAGATGGCATTCCCTCTAGTGCAACTATTTAGTGCAACTATGCCATACGCACCTTGAAACAGTAGCTTTTTTCCTCAGGGGCTGCAGGGTCTCAAGTCTGGTAACACTGATCTTTTCCATCTTTTGGAGAGCTAAGCGTCAAAAACACAAATCTCATATAAAGACATTTTAAAGCCACGTGCTTTAGAACAAAGTTTTTTCTTACTGATTTCCTTTTTTTTTTTTTTCAGGAAACTTGTGCCGCTGTACTGGGTATAGGCCGATCCTAGATGCCTGTAAAACCTTCTGTAAGGTAAGAAGTAGTGATAATAGGAATACTAGATTGTGCCTATTAGTGCATATCTATATACAAACCATCAAGATTTTCATCAAGATCATCTCTTTTCTCTGTTAAGAGGTGTAGATCTGAGTAAGAGTTATAGTGGCCTAACACATTGCAAAAATTGATAAACACATGAACATGGTGTCTAGCCTAGGTTATGAAGAGGAATCTGAAATAACTGTGTGTTTTACTGTGGTTTAGTACTGGCGTAAATAAAAGAAGAATTTGCATTAATGTTCTTAGTAATTTATCATGTAATGCAACATTTCAGAAACCTGCAGTGAAAGATGAGAGAGTGAACAGTGAGTAAAAGAAATAATACAAGCTATCTATGTGTGCTCTCACAAGGTCAATTGAATTTCACATAGTATGAATTATTTTGTATTAAGGACTTAAACATCTGATAATTTTGTTTTTGAATATTACTTCTTTAAAGCACAATTCTTCCAATTTAGCTTATTATTAAACTTCATCTAGAATGTTATTGACATAGATTTACTGGCTTAAGCAGACTTTAACTGATTGATGTTCTGGGCAGTGTTTCACTAATGGAATATTCCTGCTTTAGGAATCCATTTGTTGTCAAAGGAAGGCAAATGGAAAGTGTTGCTGTGATCAGGAAGATGATTTGTTTGACAAGGAAGTGAAGGTAGGGTTTTAAATATTTTACCTGTCCTATTTAAATATAAAACTTAATAAAATATTGCTTGGCTTTTTACTTGTAATTAAAGCAAATGCAGTACAGTCTGTCATTTAATCCTCTACCTTATTCACATAATATTAGTTGTAAAATAAGATACATTATTCCTTGCAAGATATTTAGAGATATTTCTAAAAGTTAAGGATTCTCTACGTATATTTGTATGAGGTGGTGATGATGTGGCATGTAGTTGGTATAAGGTAGATTGGACCTTCCAGAGCTGAGATTTGAGTTGTTCTTCAAATTCAGGAATATCATTAATCTCAGCTCTGATGAGGTCACCTACAGTGATCATCATATTATGCAAGAAATCAGGATATACGTGAAATTGTCTGAAATTGCTGATCAGTGATGATCTGAATGTAAGCACCGATCTCTTAGGAATCTAACCACTGGGTTGAGTCTGAGGAACTATTTTGGTCTTAAAATCCAGAATTATGATTGTAATTTTATATGAAACCTCTTACCCTTGTGAATATTTGACTTTGTTCTCAATTTTCTGTACTTAAGTCTTTCAGTTACTTGCCTCTGCATTGTCATTTGTGTTAGCAGTGAACTTAGAGAAACTGTTACGAACATTTCCTTCACCTCATCAGCTCCAAATGGTGCATGCCAATTTAGCAGCAAATCCAAATAATAATGGAATGAATAATTTTCTACTGACTTCAGCGGGCCCATCATGGTTTGGTATTTTTATTTATGGAATTAATGATGAGAGCAAATTGTTTGCCTTTGTTTGTTTTCTTTCTTTTTAAGGTTTCCACCAGACTGTTTTCAGCAGATGAATTCCAGCCCTTAGATCCCACCCAGGAGCTTATATTTCCTCCAGAACTAATGGTAATTTTTGCTGCTTATAAGCTATTATTTGACTCTGTCTTTTCCTTAGTAATCCATAGTTCAGAACTTGTTCCGAAGTCCTGTCTAGTAGTAATTCAGCAGAAAAAAAAGTCATAGCATTTTAATATAAATCCTTTTTTTTTTTTTTTCTGAGTGATCTTATTGAATATTCACATTAAAAAAATAATCATATTCAGAAAATGCAGCTGCAGAGTTAGGTATTAGATGAGAAGTCAAAGAAGTAACCTAAACTGGGTTTTCAGTGCAGCATCTGAAAACAAAAATGCTTCTCAGCAAACTGAATAGCAAATACGTTTTAACATTGGCAAAAAAAAAAGCATTTTCCCCATTTTGTGGCTTAGTAGTTTTTTTTGTCTTTTCTGTCAAAGTGTCAGCCTCAGGTAGCTACCCAGACTGGGGAGTGTTTAACCCCAGTGGTTAAAGTATGACAGAGATATAACCAGCTGAAACAAGGGCACTGAAATGGAAAGTGTCAGGCATCCTTAATTATTGACAGCGGTATTTGCCCTAGAAAAAACTAAAGCTATTTGCTTTGCATTATTATCAATCTATAGATTCAAAGTCAAATTCTCTAAGTAGCTGTCCTCTTATGAAGAAAGGTTGATTAACTGTGGGACAGGGGTTCTTGACCATGTATTTGTACCACCACCAGTTCACAAGCTATTTCCAGATGATCAGTGAACAGTGCTAGAACAGCCAGACATCCACTTGCATGCTTAGTCTAGAAGGGGATGCTGCTTCCAGTGTCGTTGGTGACCTCCAAGAAAGCTAAGTGTGCAAACACCTCCCTAAGTATTTTTTACTACTTTTATAAGAATTTCAGCAATTGGAGGATCTATTCATACATTTTTGCTTGGAGGCTATTTATTATCAGTCTGGATTATTATCCCATTGTAATTAGTTGAAGTTGTTTCACCCATGTAGTCATGTAGTCTTGAAATTCACCACTGTGTGAAGAGTCAGCATAACAGTCCCATTTCTGTCCAATTTTGAAGGATTAAGTAGAACTGTCATTGTTTAAGAGCTTTGTTTAACTTGAAGTCTAGGTTCTGTTAGACCTTGCACCTATCTACATGTCTTAAATATTTAAATCTACCATATTTCACTGTCAGAGAATGGCTGAAAATCAACCAAAAAGAACTCTTTTTTTTCATGGTGAGCGAATGACATGGGTTTCTCCTGTAAGCTTAGATGAATTACTGGATCTGAAAGTTGCCCATCCCAAAGCACCTCTTGTGGTTGGGAACACCAGTGTGGGTATGTATACAGCCAGAATGGCTCTTGTTACCATAGTTCCAGTGTGCCTGGGGGGTGTGGGGCTACATGCATAATTCTTTTTACATTTTCATTCTTAAGCTCACTCTTGACTAAGTTGGAGTTGGCATTATGGAAAACGTCTTTTGTCTTTGTCTATTCCTATCTGGCAGGCCCTGATATGAAATTCAGAGGCATGTTCCATCCAGTTGTTATTGCTCCTGCAAGGATCCCAGATCTGAATGTGGTGAAATGCACAGAAGATGGTCAGTAGACTTTACTTTGTTCAGATGTAGAAGATTCTTATGCAGTAAGGCACACTGCGTCATTCCGAAGTGCTGAAGATGTGAAGCACTGTGCAACTTATTCCTAAGCTCGCTTGCTTCTTTCCCAGGTCAAGATGGCTGTGGCTGCTGTCCCAGTGCATGATACAGTTTTGTCTTCATGACACAGTTCAATACTAACCAGCGATATTATCTTGGGCCCCTGTAGTCATAATAGTGCAAGGGTAATTATTTTTGTAGTACTGGTTATGGTGCTAAGTCAGGAAATATTTGCTTTGTGATCTCTGTACCACACTGTGCTATATAGCAGAGAAACACTAACACAGAACCACACAGAGTTAGCAACATTGCATGCTTGTCTGCACTAGAAAAAAGGCTGTGATTAAACTGGCATAGCTAATCTTATTCTCAATCATATCAGCATTAATTATGGTAGATTAAAACTTTTGCACCTCAATTTATATATTTAAGAGAAACACAGAGATTTGGTTTTAGTTAAAGTTACGCTAGATTTTAGTTTTTATATAAATAAAATCTATTGAAATTAGAAATAGCAGCTAGAAATGGCTTTGAACTTACTGTCATAGCCTGAATTAATAAAATGTAAATTATGTTGTAGAAGTTTACTGCCAAAATTTTAAGGAAAGTGAATGTTTATATCTGATGAAAATTACTTGCTATATATGCCTGAAGCCACTTTTTGCTTGTAGAGTATCTTTTTAATTTCAGATCAGTCATGCAGTTCTAGTAAATTACTAGTTTGTTCTTGACTGATGAGTAGTTAGGAATTTGAAAGAAGCAGGGAAAATGCTTACTGGGGTTTTAAATCTATAAATAAAACCTAGTTATGAGAAGGTGAGACTTACTAGTTCTAAAATGAGATGGGCAGTTTAGTTTGTCAGACAGAAATAATATTTCTTCTCTTTAATCAGATTTAAGTGCAAAACTTGTTTGATTATGTTTTTGGTTTAAATATACAAAATTTAGTATTGCTTTAAATGATTAATAAAAAGCCATTCAAAATGATGTATCTTTTGATATATACATTTTATTGAATTCCAGTGTTCATTCAGAACATTCATACATTACATGAAATGTGTTACTAATTTTGAATAGAAAGGTGCTGTTTACCTCTTTACAATACTGATATTTTTTAAAAGAATAAACTTAAAAAATATAACTACTTAAATAAATGCATATAGTTATCAGTTGTCTTCTTCTAGTGGGAAAAAGAACACTGTATTCAGTGTTAGGACTATTTGGGGGTTTTTTGCAAAAGCTACCTACCCATACTGTAGGATAATATCTAGAATGTACATATGCAAAGCAAGATCAAGTTATGGTGAAAATCGTGGTTAAAAATAGGAAGAGCCTGTTGAAAGCATTTTGAAGCTGACTTGCCTTTGGGTGAAATGTCACCTAAATATTTACTCAGTCAAAGGTGGTGCAAGATAAGCAGTTACAACAGGCAGCTGGAAGCAGAGAAAGCATTGCCCTTATAGTAGAATTGGTGATCTATAAGCTCAATTTCATCATTTCATGAAATTTTATCCTCAGTCTCCTGAAATGAAAGGTTACAGTCCCTGTAATATGCAAAGGCCTCTCCCCTTATATCTACCTGTATTCTACATGAGCAGCCCTCCCTCTAGTCTGCTGGAACAGACCAAAATATAGCTTAAAACCTAGGCAATAAAACAAATGCACACATCACACTTTCATAATCTTTTGCTTACAGGTTTAACTCTGGGAGCTGCCTGCAGCCTTTCTGTAGTGAAAGATGTTTTGACAAATGCGATCTCAGAGTTCCCTGAAGAGAAGACAAAGGTTTTCTGTGCTGTCTTGCAACAGCTAAGAACTCTGGGCGGAGAACAGATAAGAAATGTTGCTGTATGTTGTGAGTTACTTGAAGTAATGTTTGTAATAAATGTGAAATTGCTCCTGAGCGCGTATAAAACTTGCATTTTTATGTCTGTTGATACCAGGGAATTTTTTATCAATACATCCTTTTTTGAGCTTCAATACGCATAAATTTATATATTGTCTGCATGTTATATAGTCAGTTAAGATAAAAATGTGATGGTGAGGGAGAAAGGCTTCATAAATTTCTTTTTTTTTCAAGTCATTAGGTGGAAACATCGTAAGTAGAAAATCAACCTCGGACTTGAATCCTATTCTGGCAGCCAGCAATTGTATGCTCAGCCTAGTTTCAAGAGGTAAACATAGCCTGTCTCTTTAATAGTGCTGGAGGTACAGGATCCTATTTCATGGGGAGAGGGGAAATAACAACAGGTGGGAATTTGTTAAGGAACCTTTTTCCTACTCTCATCTGCAAAAGAAGCAGTTTGCAAAAGAACATGTCAAAGCTTCTCATGTCAAGGGTAAGCATTCAGACCAACCAGATCACATATACTTCTGTAGGCAGTGAATTACTATAAGCTCTCCTAAAACCTCACAATTTGAGTAGCTGTATATTACCACCCCACCCCCCTGGTATATTTTTTTTTTCTGTAATTTTTTCTGTAATTTTCTGATCTTTTGCCACTGGTTTAAAATCACCCTCTGGCCCTGGTAAGATGTCTGGCTTTTTGTTCCTCACAGGTACTTCTGATACAGGAGTTCCTAGTCAAGCACCTTTTTCTATGTTCATTTCCACAGTTTTCTTTCATTGCTGTATATATATTCCCCTCTACCTGTTCCTTTTCATGTACTCCACATTACCAGTGGGAAGTTGATGAAACTGTTAGTAAACAGTTAATATCTGGTATGATGGAATTGCATGCTCTCTCTTCCAAAATGGCTTGTGTTCTCTTTGCTAGACAGAGTGGATGTTGCCATGTCAGACCACCTAATACTCTGAAATATATGTTCTATAAGGGGTTATTTCTGAGCCAGGATTTATTGGAATAGATACTTATAAACTTATGTTGTATGACTTCAATGAATTCTTCCGTCATAGTTTGACATTGAGAGGAAAAATAGCTGTCAGACAGATTATATTTGCCAAACAATAGTCAGTGAAACACAGTAAAAGTGGATTATTCAAGAAAAGAAGGTGCAGAAGCACTGTTAATTTTTAGCATTTATCTTAGATCACAGTGTAAGAGAAAATGCACCTCCCTAGGGTGTATTATTGCCCAATCACAGGTGGGATTATACAATAATCTTGATGTATGTAGACCAAGAACATTGTGGATAGAACTGCAAAAGGAAAACTCCAGAAACACCAGTGCTGCTATTCTTAACAATGCTATTTTTCAGATTCAAATTTTAGCAAAATAAAATTCCTTTACTAAAGTTTTGCTGTCACACTAGTTATATCTGAGAAATGCAATTTTAATGATGAATTATATTCTAGGATGAACAGAATACAGTGTCATCATCACATAGCATGAAAAATATGAAGAAAATAATCTTGCAATGAACTCTAAAAGTTCATTGATCATGAACGTGATTAACAATGTTCATTAGATGTAATGGGAGTATTTTAATACATGAACCTTTTAAAAATGGCACAGAAAATTATCTTGTTATAGAAAGTCTTGTGATAGGTCAGGGCTACTGCAAGATAAATAGTGTGTAGTAATAAGAAATCATTTGCTTAAAAACGCATTGAACCCCATAGGCAGCATGTGAAAAGTACAAAGGACACAGAAAACTAGTAAAAAATACACTTTGACTTCATCTGCCAAACACATGGTTAAATTCCACACTGGTGAATCACCGTGAATTTCCTGTACAATGGTCATGCCTCTGTTCTTGCAGAACACTGATGCTTCTTGGCAATTGTGTTACTAGTACAGTTACAGTTCTACTAACAAAACTCTTTGGGCCAATTAATAGCATTAGTTGCATGTGTTACAATACTACATTTCCAGAAGGCTTGCTAGCTTAGCTGAGTAGTGGTATTTTCAAACCTGATGTAGCATAGATGAAGTTTAAGTATTCAATTGGCTTTTACAGATTCAGGTTCCTTGCAGAATTTTGTCCTCTTTCCTTTTGAAAATTCTATCTTTAATAGTACATATCATAGAATATCACTTTTAGAATAATCTAAAATGCCGTACCTTTTCTTATTTAAAGATTGAAGGTGCCTTTGTTCAAGGCATTGGACTGTACACAATGGAAGAATTAAAGTATTCTCCAGAAGGAGTCCTCTATACTCGGGGTCCAGATCAGTATAAGATCCCAGCTGTTTGTGATATTCCAGAACAGTTTAGTGTTTCCCTGCTGTCATCTTCCCAAAATCCTTATGCCATCTATGCATCCAAGGTAAGCATACCATTATAGGGCCGAATTCTTAAGTCCCAGGACAAACAGAAATTACTCTGACACAGAACTCTTCTTTAGCATTTCAAACAAATGTCCATAGAATTGTTTTTACTTACAACATTTAGGGTGTGATATTGCAAGAAGGTATGATTCTTTCTTCATGCAGCATGCTTGGGGAAGATGTTTGGTTCTTGTACTTCAGCAAGGAGATAAGTAAGATACAGTTGCATTATTCCACTCCAGTCCACATTACCATGTCTAGTACCACAGCACTTAGAGGACTATGGAATAAGGGTGGATTTGACCTATCTTTGAGATAAGGAACAAATGTGAATCTTATGTCAGAACCAGTGAGAGTTTGTCAAGCCCATTGAGGTCAGAGGTGTTTGCACAAAGGGAAATATCATGAGTTCAGGCTTTGTTTCTTACTTGTATCTGTACCTGGATTTGGATTGTTTTAGTTTTACCTGCTAGTTATTCTAAATTTCAGTTTAGTAATGAGCAAGAGATTCTAAAATCAATAGCCAATATTTGAATCAACATTTTTGGCTCTCAGGAAGCAGCTACTATCAGAAGACTTGGTGTTATCTAAGCTTGCTTCCACTAAATCTAAAATGAATTTCCTTACTAAAGGATGAAACACTTTTTGAGTCACTGACATTTAAGCATTTTAGTTGATACTGACATGGCATGTATTCCTCTCATTTGCTCTAAACCTACACCTGTTTGACTTCTTTTTATTTCTTCTCAAGGGCATAGGTGAGGCAGGACTTTTCTTGGGATGCTCTGTGTTCTTTGCTTTGAAAGATGCAGTAGCTAGTGCGAGGAATGAAAGAGGACTGAAGACGAGCTTGGTGCTGAATAGCCCTCTGACCGCTGAACAGATACGGGCAAGCTGTGCAGATGACTTCACTGAGATGGTAATAGAAAGTTGGGGAATGGTCTGTTCAATTATGTCTGGGTAGAAGTGCATACTGCTTTTGGCACCCTTGAATGGTGGGGTGCCTAATGATGTCTCCAATTGGTCATGCTTTGCATACAGCAGTATTATATGGCTCCTTGTAATTGAGATGTCTTGCACCAGGTCTCAGACAAGTGACTCCAACAAATGCCATTCAAGCACTGTATTGGAATTCCCCTAGTTTGGCATAATGATTTTTTTTTTTTTTTTTTTGGGGGGGTGTTTGGTTTTTTTGTTTTTTTTTTTTAATTTACAATCCCTCTTTCCGTGAAGCCCTCCTTCTTTCTTTGATATGTCAAATCCCTTACAGGATTAAATAGCTTCTCTTACTGACATGCAATGGATCAGCCTCCAGGTGTCTTCAGTCTCTTTCCAGGTGCTTTTTCCCAGTGTCTTGCACTCTGGCAAGTCATTCTGTCACCTCATTCTTATACTCCTTGCTATGCCCAGGAGTCTTTGTGAAAAAAGTAATTAACTCAGAGCTAACAAAAGGATACAGAAGAAAAACAGAGCCAATACACTACTAATAATGCTGCCCTTTATATTCTACGTTTTCTGCAACTGTTCACTGTAGTCATATTCCCACTGCTATTACAATTCTATTTGTAAGTTTTTATTTAGACTACAACATCTGTGAAGCAAGTTTCTTGTCAGAATATAAATTCCTACTGTGTCCTGAACTTCAGAGGCTCTGCCATGGAAACTCTTGAACTCTCACTTGCATATTACTTCTATAATACTTCTGTGGTCATGGTGCAGCATCACTGGCCCTAAATCAATAGGATCATGGAATTACTGTCACCACAGGAGCTTATGCATGGTGAGGTCCAGCATTGCAGAGACCATGTTTCTCCATACCTGTTTGTCTCTGACACCAGTTATCACTGACCTCCTTTCTAGCCATCTTCTGTAGATATCTACTGTAGAACACTGCTGAATGACTTGGAGGCCTGATAAGGGCAATATTGGGAGCTTGCCAGTCAAATAATACTAACAAGTAACTCTTCATTTCTTGCTTGTTCTCTTAGATGGCAAACAACGAATCTGCTTCCTTCAGTCCTCGGGTCTTATCTGTGTGAATGACAACCCAGAGAGCACAAGACAGGAATGGAACGGAATAGAATGGAAAACTGATTTACAGTCCTAGTACAGACTAATCAACACACAGATAAATATATTTTCTCATTTTCAGAATAGAATCAGCTACCAAAAATAAGCATATTACATCTTCTATTCCTATCTTCCTTTTCCATCTAGTATATTCATTACAATACTCTGCTTAAATTGCTGCATTTAATGGCTAAAAATACATCTCCTGCGTTTGAGTCATATGTATTCAACAAGAAAGATTTCCTGAACAGCTCAGTTCAAATGCTGCAGGAGAAGAAAGTTAGGATGAAGTATAAAGGTATGTTAGATAACTTACTGCCACTTACAACTTAACAACTTAGTAGATAAATGATTTTTAATGGCTTCAGCTAATTTCGTAGTTTGCATTTGAGTCTTGAAGAGAAGTGTGAGTGCAGGGATAATTGCTGAAGAATCAGAACCTTGTTTGTTGGATTCGGTCCCTTTTTGATCAGAAGTGATGCTCTTGATTTGTAGTAAAGCTGCTTTAGATTTTTTTGGCACAGGTATCTTTGTTTTAAAAACATGCAAGAAACAAGTTAGTATTTTCTTTTGCTATGCCAGGCAAATTGCTATGGCTGCCCCTACATATTCAGGAGATCAATTTTATCCCAGAAGTTGGAAAGAGTCACTTAGTGACTTCATCAGAACTTTTCTTTTTCTCATGGAGAAAGCCAAAAGACTCCAAACAGCTTTTCTAATGGGAAAACTCTCCTGGTGTTCAGTGTGCTTTGAATACGAGACTGGATGAACCTGTCTCTGGAAAGGACTGTTAAGCAGATCTTAATCCTCTGCTCAAGACTATACTGAGTCACGGAAGTACAGTTAAGAGCTTTCTCCCACATTCAGTCACTCCTGTGGTAAAGACAGAAAAAACGTAAAGAGGTTAAAAGCTGATCTGCAGAGATAATCCTCTGATGCTGCCTGTGGTGCAGTAGGATTAGGCCAAACCCAAGTAGTAGGAGGTGGAGAAAACATGAAAATACAAAGCAGCACCGTATTAAATGGTAACAAATTCTGGTGTTAACTAAATTTGAGTATGTATATATTTGTAACCAAAGATGAGACCAAGAAATAAGATCGAATATAACAAAGTTAATATATTATGAAAGCTCTGGCCGCAATATTCAGATTTCAGCATCAGAATCTTCTTGAGTTGAGATTTCAGTTCTGAATACACACACACACAAGTACACAAATCTCCATGGTTTTGAAGTTGGAGCTTTGATCTGGGGTACATCATAACACAGAGGAAACACATCACTTTTTTAGTGAGTTCTACAGAAGTTACCCAAAGTAGCACACAAAAAACTGCAGCAGGCTCTTTCATGGAAGAGTAGAACTGAGAAAATAAGTAGTTTGTACATTTGGTGTGTGGTTTCAGTGAACCTCTGCATTAGTTATCCCTTGCTGAGCGTGGTGATTGCTTTTCTGGTTACTCATACATCAGAGTGAGCAAGAGCCATGAAAACTGCCAATTGTAATGAAAATAAGTGTCTCTAATTTGTTTGACATGTCAGCCTGTAGGCTGTTTTCATTTCACTGCTCCTCAGTTTTCCACAGACTATTTCTTCTTCTTGCCTTCCGTCTCTTATGAATTGATACTGTACCTGTGACAGAAATCAGGTTCATAGGTTAAACTGGTTTTGCATTGGCTATTAAAATACAGAATTCTTATTGTTTCAATTTGTTTGTCTCTCTCTGTAAGCACTATGAGTAGATGAAATTCAGCTGCTTAAGCATAGGTGTGATAGGACAGCAGAGGCATAGGAAAGGACTGGAAGATAACCACACAGCAACAGGAAGCCAAGCAGGTTATAACAAATAATCTGAAGTGGCATTAGAAGTGTGGTTTAAGCAGCTAGAGCCCTATTGGGTTTTAGTCCTTTTTCTTAACTTTTTTTGTATTACGTTGGCTTTTATATATTGTAAAAAAGGGCGATAATTACAGTAGGGAATCCAGCTACCATAATTAGCTTTTCTGATTTGAAACATCTTAGTTTCACTGTGTGGGCTTTTTAATCCCAGTTCACAACCCCACATGTTCGTAACAGCCCCAAAAAGTGGTTAAATCCCAGTATATGCTGAAGCAGGGAACATACAGGTCTGCTGAACTGGGGGGGAAGGTGCCTGGTCTGTTCTTCTCCTAACCAGCACAGGTGCTGGTTAGTTCCACACAAATCAAATCTGGTAAAAGTCATGGACCGACCCTTGCAGGCAATGACATCTCCCCACCTGAAGTGATGGGGTTATTTGGACTCCAGAGATTCGCCATGTTCGAGACCTGCAGTTTTGTTTTCTGGGGTGCAGATCATAAGTCTGCTTGTCAATATTTCTCAGTTACTATTAATAGATTCCTTCCTGCCTTTTCACAAGTGGGTCTGGTTGTCTCAGTAAAATTTGTGCATGTAGCAAACATGCGTTGTTGGCTTTTGGGGGGGCTGAAACATACTAAGTTACCTCCTGGCTTTTAGATGTTTGAAAAACTGCATGGAAGCTAGAAATATCAGCAGTTAAACATCCTCAGATTACACTATGGCTACATGTGATATTATGAAGTACATTTTCTTAGACTCTACAGGTGTTAAAGGGAGGGGTGGCATTACATTTTTAATACTGCTTAAAATGTGCAGACTCACACATCTGCTAATCTAGGGGGCTAGATTCACAGAAAGGTTACATCTCTGACGGCATCGACAGATGGGATGGCTGTTCACACACTGATATGCACTGTACAGAAACACTCAAACTGGAGATGCTCAAGAAGAGCTTTTTCTACCCATTTTCTTCATGAAAGAAGTGTTTTTATGAGTATCCACCCTCAGCATTCCCATTCTGCGTGTGTGTAAGCTTAATCACCTAGCATAAATAGTGAGTCCTGGTTTGGAGGTCTAATACTCTGAAAATTAGGTATTGGACTGCCAAAATCTAGTACTAGGTCTGGTTCTTTCTCAGGCATTGAACCTGCATCGTACCTACAATACATGTGGAATACTTAAGCAGTGCTGCCATCAGCAAGACCCATTAGGGCTTTTGCCTGCAGGGCAGACTGACTGACATTGCTTCAGTGCTTGAATCAGGTAGGTTTCAGTCATACATTAGGGGCTAAACCACGAAAGAAGCAGCATATCTCTGCTGAGAATCATTTTCTTTCCTTCTAATGGGGAATGCTAGAAGATTTGGGACTGACTACTTTGTCCTACAAGCCTTCACTGACTAAATGAAGTACAGAAACCTTTGCTGTGAAATGTAAAAATGGTGAAGACATGTATATATACAAATGGGGACTTTTGTAAGACATATACGTAAGTCCCCTTCCAAAAAAAAAAAAAGTAAAAGCCAGCTGTAATAAAGCATATAAAGGTTAATGACATCGTTTCCTGGACGTGCCTCCAGAGACATGGAGAATCTAGAATCTCAAATCAGTATATCTAGAGTATGGTCATATAATGGCACCACAGCAGTCTGGGTATAGAGCTGGCATAGCACAGGGACAAACACAAGGAAATTTTAAATGTGTGTGTAGTAGTAATCTTGGTTTTGTTAAAACTTGGTTACTCTGCAGAAACACTCTGTAGACAGTTCATGTGAGTAACAAGCTAAAATGAGAAGCATGCTCCACAGCTTAGCATCTGACACACCACAGAAATGGGTAACGTTGCATGTTCTGGATTCTAGCTTCAGACGGTCGTATGTATTCTAAATTCGTCAGTTACTGGATAGTATAAAAAACCCAGGCCTGGCAGTTGTAGCTCAAGCCCAGAAGTCCTTCCTCACAGTTAAGTGCTTTATCTCTTAGGTTACAGGGTTAGAATTAGAGGGGTTCAAATTATTTCAGATCACCTGAGAAGAGCTGGGTGGGGAGTAGGAGTAGAAAGCTTGGTATGAATATGCATTAATTGCTGAGAAACAGCACGTCACGCTGGCTCCTCCCCATCTACTTAATTTGATGCTTAGTCTGAAAATAGATTCTGCGAGACAAAGCGAACTCCGCTGAGCTTTAGGAGCATATAGTATTTCATTCATTTCTCTTGATACAGAAAGCTTTGTTTTTCAGACTTTAATGCAACAGCAATGGCTTGCCCCCAACCATCAGACGAGCTTGTCTTTTTTGTGAATGGCAGGAAGGTAAGTTTTTAATGGCTTTTTTTTTTTTTTGACAGCAGTACTTCAATGTTTACTGTTCCTATTCAGGAAAGATGTTATTTTGGAGCACCAGTATATTCATAAATAATCATCTGTTGTCTTTCATCTTCCTTATAGAACCCTGCTCATCCTGCTTTCTACCACAGTTTTTACAAAGTCTGAGTGGCTTTCTATTACCCATTATATCACAGAGTGTTGACTAAAACCTGATACTAATATACAACTAAAGTTGATGTAGTTGGACTAAATGTATCTCTAGTAAAAGAATAGGCTGCTTGCTAATATAGTTTCAATAACTCACCAAAAGAAAATAAGTAGTTCTTTTTCTTCTGTTTGTCATGCTAAAAGCTCACGTTTCATTTTCTAAGACATTTGTCACCTTTTCTTACTTTGCAGGTCAAGTGAATAAGAGTTCCTATTAACAAACACATCACCTGTAATATGTTGTAAGCCGAAATGAAGGAATTTCCTTTGTTAAAAAACAACCAAACCTTTCTGTATATTTTTCTGGAGATATTTGTCAGTTGTCCTGAAAGAGGGTACTGGCTTTTTTTTTTTTTTTTTTTTTTTCTAACAGGTGAATCAGGAAAAAGTAATTCATTTTTTTTCTATGTGTTATGTTTTGTCTGTCATTATACGACAGCTGTGCTTAGAGGCGTACACTGAAACCTTATTTCATTCTGCACTTGCCAGTAAATTCCTGAACTAATTCATGTTGTCTCACACCTGGTAAATTGGATGATGCTGCTGGTATAGCAGAACTATTGAGAGAAGCCCTGAGGTTCAGCCTCTTTTCATTGTGCAGCTATGGGTCCTAAAAAAATGCTTTCAGAGTTGCTTGTATTTTGTTACCTCCAAGAAGCTGAAACATGCCAATGATATAGCAACATTCTTGAGATAAGGCTAAAGCAAAGCCTGTGTAAGCCCCACTCATACATACTGAACTTCATTACCTTGAAAATACAGTTATGTATTCTCGTTGCTCTTTTTATACTATGATTTTCATCTACTTTTATGCTGATGGGTCTCTGAAAATGAAGGGGTTAATATCAACTTCAAGGAGGTAAAAATACACAGAATTCTCACATGCACAAGTCTATAGCTTCACAATGAAGGGATTTGAGATTCGTGCTGGCAAGAATCAACGAAGGATCTAGTCAAAAAATACTTTCCTTTCTACTCTTGTCTGTCCAGTGCTTACTCAGCCTCTCTTCCCTATTACTTCTATTATTTATCTGGAGATTGTGATCAAGTGATAGGATCCTGTTGCTGAGCAAACACACCACATTATGCCACAATCACTGTATTGCATCATCATAGTTAATCCTTGTGATATGATTATATTAGATCCCTCTGTAACCCATAATCTCTTTTCTTATTTCATAATGTAGGTAACAGAGAGGCAGGCAGACCCTGAAGAATTGCTGCTGTATTATCTGAGAAAGAAACATATCCTTTCTTTGAATTTTGCCTTTGAATTCTGTAATTATAGAAATTACTGCAACTGGGGATTAAGATGTTTTACTTCTCTTTGGGAACAAGTGTAAACAGAACAATAAGTAGAAATAACACAACTCACCTTGTATTTATTCTCAGCAGAGCAATCCAGTTCTCTATGTCCATTGTGTGTGTTAGTTACGTGGACATAATATTCTAAAGTTTGGGTGTAATTCTTCTAAATACTGGCCAAATCTTTAAAGCTTCCCAAAGCATGAAAAATCTTTCAGTGCACTTGTGATGAAAAGAGTAACTAAAGAAATCAATATAGAGCTACTTCCATAGTAAATTATTTAGGCCTCAGTCCTTCAAAGGAGTTTGAAAAAGCTTATTTTATTACCTTATTATCTTTATTTTCTATCATTTGAGACTCTTCAAGATGCTACCTGTTGTCAGGGTTCTATTGACTTCAGTGGCAATCATCTCCACTAAGAAGCTGCCATGCAGGTTATATTGTTAAGGAAGTGGGTTTAGCTTTGCTGTTGGGAGCTTTCTGTGCTGTAAGAAAACCAACATCAATTTAAGGATTAACTGGAGAAAGGCAGTAGTGGAAAATAATTTATTAGCTGCAGCTTTCCTATTAGCTTGCATTGTACATTATCCAAGCATTCAGTGGAATTAGCATCTCTTTAACAGTCAAGCAATGTGATAAAATTAGTTCTGTACTGATTACCAATGAGAATGCACCAGTAGATAAAATTGCACTGGGTTTAAAGAAATCTAGAAACATGGTGAAATCAGATGCAAAACCATGTAGTAGCTAATCAAAATGGATGCAAATACACACACTCAGGAAGAGTAACAGGACTATGCATCATTCTGAAAAGGAGCTAAAATGAAATGGTAAATTCCACTGGACTGCAGGGCACTATGACATTGGAAGGAGGAGATTGTGATTTGGGTGTGGAGCCTTTATAGAGGCGCGTAATGGAAAGTCCTTCTATACAGAATTTAGGTGTGTGCACTTGGGTATTGTGCTCCATTTTAAATTACTATACCCCTTGGATGTTCAGGAAACAGCACAGGTAACACACTGAGATCTACTGGTACCATTCTGCAAGTGCAAGATAGAGATAATTATGTTTAAGGATTAAGAAAGTATTATGAGTAAGACTAATAAGACTTACTGCTGTATCCCATTTACAGGGTCCTAATTTCAGTCTTTTGGGAATTTACCCACCGTCACTGTAGAGATTGCAGAAGTCTATATTGGAAGTCTGCCTCATACCCATTTCTCTATCTGTCCTTACCTTTCTCATCTCTCTATGTACTCTATTTTCATCTATTTGTACATGTTTTCTCTTTTGGAGCTATCTGATCAAAGATCCCTCAAATTCTGCACATGCACATAAAACAAGGCAGACTCAGAAGAGCATAAGGAAAAAATAACTTTTGAATCTTGTAGATATTTTTTCTTTAACAGTCTCCTTTGCAGTCCATCTCTCAGGTACAAAATATGGCTGTGGAGTAGGAGGATGTGGTGCCTGCACTGTGATGATATCCACATATGATCCAGTTGCCAAGCAGATACAGTATCCTCACGCTGATGTATGGAAATAGTAATTCAGTGTTTCTAGAAAACTGACATTCAATGGGAAATACTTGGTTTCTTTTCATTTGGATGGATTCTCTTCCTCCAGTCTTTGAAACAAAACAAAACCTCAACACCATCCCCCCAACTTTCTGTTGAAATGTTTTAAAATTCTTCTGGTTTTTATGATTTAAGATTTCAGCAGCCCTTTTTTCATCTGCCTCACCTGCCTCTTTTGTGCTTATTCGAGTATATCTTACTGTTAATAAGTCTTCACTAAATGCTTCTTGTAATCATTGATGAAGTCTCTATGGATGTCAGCAGTAGACGCATTACATTGCAATTGTACAGTTTTGCCCATAGCGAACTTAGGAGTTCCACTTTCTCTCCCTACCTCTTAGAACTTTGTTCCATTAGAAATGCTATGCCTGACTTCATCACATCTGGCTCTAGACTTTGGGTTACAACAATACATATAGTACTATTTATTTATTTATTCACTTAACCTTCCACTTCTTTAATTAGGAAAGTTTATCACTTAATGTGGATAGAAGGATGACCATGAGCCAGCAATGTGCCCTTGTGGCCAAGAAGGCCAATGGCATCCTAGGGTGCATTAGAAAAGGTG
>JAUCNL010069921.1:0-11800 GCA_032353615.1 Micropsitta geelvinkiana | reverse complement strand
AAGTCAGCTGGGACTGCAGGACCCAGGCGTACCTAGGGAACATGCAGTGCCTTTAGGAAGCTGGCTTCATCTCTCCAGAGGTAGTGGTGTGCTGAGTGACCCCTCCCACATGGTCCTGCAGACCTTACTGAGCTTAACGCCCATCTTTGAAATACCTGGGTGTGTAAAGGCATGACTTCTTCTCTGGACGAGGTCTTTTCCAACCTACTTGGTTCTGTGATTCTATGACTCACGGTTATCATGTTTCCTGCAGAAGACCAACGTCACCTGCTCCTTGCTGTGGACAGAGATCTATGTAGTGGGATGAGAAGAGATCAGAATAGAGAAGATTTGTTCTCTTCTTACAGATGTTAGGGCTGTTTTATCTGTGTCGTTTCAGTTCTTTGAGACCAAGGAGTGAGAGCTGATCAACTATTTCCACAATGCTCTCCGGCTTGATGTCACCCCACCATGACTTGCCTTGGTATCAGGTCTCCGTAAAGCCTACGCTGGCCAAACCTCTTGCCATCCCACCAGCTCTGGGAGTGCAGCTGGGGAGCACAGAGCCAGGGCACTGGGAGTCCCAGAGCCAGACAGATCTTCAGCTCTGTCTTTTCTACTGTGCAGGAGGTCACCTCCACCCGCCCCGACCAGTGCAACAGAATTACTTGCTTTATGGGGTTTCTGGCTCCACAGAAGAACACTGCTTTTGCTCTTCCCCATCAGATCATGAGTTTTAGCTCTCTAAAGAGAATGGTTTTTGTGTAGTCCCCACTGAAAGATCCTGGGAAGCTGGACTCTGACTTTGGTGACAAGGTTTCACTAAGGAGAAGTTCTGATCAAAGCCCTGTATGTAGGCATTTCTGGAGGGCAAGGATGTCCAAGCTTGGGATGCCAGCAGTCTCTGCGGTTTGGGCCTTTCCCTGATTCAACACCATGAGCTATATAATTCCCAGTGGCACTTTAGCGATGGAACTTGGTAGAATGCTTTGGTTGTTTGGCAAGTCATAGAATCATAGAATCAAAACATCTCTTTCAGCCTCATCCATCATTGCCTTTCATCCCTTTAGCAGAGGTGGCCAGTGTTTCTGTCCTGGGTAGAGGCTTGTAATGAGCTCTTCTCAGAAGCGGACCTGATTTTTTTTGTGCTTTCTGTTTCAGGTGAGCCTTATTATGCCATAGTTGATGGCTACATCACTAGATGCTGTTGATCCTGTTTGTAGGTTCTCCAGGCAGAAGACATTGCTGGTCTGGCCACTGTGGTGGTGTTTCCAGTTACTCCCAGCTGTGAGAGAAACAGTGTTGTTTTTGCGTAATTGGGGATTGGGCTTTACAATATTAAGACTTTCCTACCTTAGAGCTTTAAGATCAATAGGCTTTGGAATGATAATATGTTTCTCTTATTAAGGTCTGGGATGAAGTTCCTAAGGCAACGGAAGAAAGGGTTTGAGGTATACTTATTCAAAAAGACATGCTCTGTGGTTAAAGACAGTGTTCTCTTTAGATGAAAGACAGACTCTGTGGTTAGAAAGAATACTATCTACGTACAACCTATGAAACTAAACCGTTGCAGGCTGGTTAAACAGTAAGTTGGGGTAAATATTAATACCCAGAGTATTATCTCCAACCATACTGGGAATCACCTTGTCCTGGGTGGAGTGATGTTTGGTTTACAACTGCCTTTAATGGCTGGATCTCACCCAGTGCTTAGGGAAAATCTCTAAAAAGTAAAATTATGATGTTTAAAGGTCACATGGAACCTGGCTGTGGGGGTTTAGAGTGTGGTGTCTGGTAGCACTTGCTGTTGCAAGTGCTGGAGGGCAAATAAGCCAAATTCATGGCCTGGGGGCAGATGTGAGAGGAGGGGATTCAATTGCTAGGTTTAGAATAGTAGCTTGGGAGCCAAAGAGGAATGAATGTAGCCAGCCTGTGGACAATACGAAAAAAAAAAAAAAAAAAAATGTTCAGAGAATTTATCTCTAGACCGAAACAGGGAAATTATTACGTTATCCAGACTGGAAGAGACATATGGGGAAATTTTTTAAAGAAAGTGCAAAAACCAAAACTAATAAATAAGAGAAAGGGGAATTGTGAGAAAAACACACTTGTTTTTGCATAACTGGGGATGGGGCTTTGCAATATTAAGGCTTACCAATCTTAGAGCTTTAAGACCAATATTAAGGCTTTGCAATATTACGAGTTTTCAATACTGGGGCTGGGGCTAAGTTCCTAAGGGAACAAAACAAAGATTTTGACATCTAATAGCTCAAAAAGACACACTCTGTGGTTAAAGCCAATGGCATCTCTAGACGAAAGATTCACTCTGAGGTTAAAAAGAATACTATCTATGTAGAATCTAAGCCAGTGCAGGCTGCTTAAGCAGTAAGTTAGGGTACCACATGTCTGCCAAAGAGTCACAAAATTGAACCAGAAAAGAATTATGTGGTTAATAATGATGTGGTTAATAAATATGAGGAAGGGGCGTACAAAGTCGAGTAAGGGGGAGGTATAAACAGAGGCAGGACGGTTAGCAGATAGACCGTAAGCACTGAATAGGCTTTAAACCTTGGAGTACACAACCAATGGGGAAACAAGGGAGGGAACTTGTGGACAGGATAGGAAATACAAATCGTAGTTCTGCTCTTGCTTTGTGTGCACGCTTGCTAGGACACCTGTTTTTGCAGAAACATTAATAAAGAGCTGCTGCATTGTTGTGTCTACCCTGAGCTTGAATTTTTACCTAGAGACCATTTCTCACAGCAGCCACACAGAGCTGAAGTGCTTCTCCGTTTCAGCAAAGTATTTGAGGACTCAGATAATTATCTGCACATTCAGAAAATGCCTGTTAGAAATCTGTGCCTTTGATCAGCCAACTGCTTGGATATCTCATCTTCACACTCTGCGGCAGAAAAAGAATCTAAAGAAGAAAAAGATGGACCCAGACGTAGGGGCCTACTGTGTCTGAAGAAGTTTTTAATTTGAAGTTCTTCCAAAGTACAGCCATCTGGAAGAGGCTGGAGATAACCAGTAAGTCATACGTGCTGAGGAGAGTGCTGCACAATGCTTTGGGAAACTGGCTTATGTTTAGGGCATATATATCCCACTCAGATCTCAGGTTAAGCTTTTCCCTGTTTCTAAAGTCCTTCATTAATGGTGATTAGGCTTGTAATTTAGGTTTAATTTTGGCCATACCTTTCAGGAAGCTCACTCAGTGGAGCACCAACAATATGCTACGTGTCCGGCTTAGCTGTAGATGTGCTCCAGGCTTAAGTGCTGGTAATGGAAGCTGATTTACATCCTGCCTGGTGTAGCAGTCCACAGCACAGCTACCCGATGAGAGGCTGTGCTGCCACAAACCTGCACCCTGCAGTGCTGCTGAGGATCTGGAGAAGTTGGTCAGCTCTTCAACCACCTCTCCAATGAGGAGCTTGCAGATTTAGGTTCATGGTATAGCTCGTGCCTGCTAGGCTCTGTAGACCCTCATTTGATAAACTTCTGGTAAAAAAGTCCTTTGGACTTGTTGTGATTATGTAGCACTGGAAATAAACTTAGTTATTAATGTTGGGCTGGAGCACTGAAACTCATTTTCTGGCCATATCTCCTCAAACTTCTTGCTTTTTCTGTTACCATACACATGATCATGGCTTTGATTCAGAAACTCATGTGCTGCAGGGCTGCTGGTCGTTCTCATATCCTCATGTGCAGCATTGCTTAAGAAGCTCCTCAGTGCCTTTTGACACAGGGATGGAGGATAAGGGGACCAGCAAACTGTTCAGCTGTTTAAACCTGGAACAAGGTGACTAACTTTGGAGCAACGGGAGTTGCTGATGTATGATATTCTTCAAGTTGAATCTGCATTACTTCAGTGCATGTGTAAGCCAAACAGTCCCTGGAGATTTTCTGGTGCGGAGAAGATGGCAGTGAGCTTAAACATCTCTCCTGCTGCATTACAGCGGACTGTGCAAAGTGCACATGCCAAGAAATCGGCAGTGCATTTTCAGTTCTGAAAGACCAAGTGTACAAATACGCTGCTGAAGGACTCTGCTGTAGTCTTAGTTCTCACATACGTCTTTTAAGATTAAGTTTTGAGACTTGCGTGGTGGCTATCTTTTACCTGAAAGATGTCATATGCACGTTTTTGTCTAGGCTAAGGCTGGTACACCCTCAAAGCACCCTAGGATGTTCAGGTTCCTTCTCCTGGGAGGAAGCCTACAAGAGCATATCCTCGCTCAGCCTTTACTTCCTACTTGCTCAATACCAGGACAGCTCTGGGACAGAACACACCAAGACCTTAGCCTTCCCCTGGGACCCTAGATTCAAGCTGTGTTTCCTCACAGGTCTCTCTAGAGGGGTCTGTCTTTCTCCCAGACACCCACAGAAGTGGAGGGCCTAGGAAGAGACCCTGATGACCAGTTGCACAGCTCCTGCCGTCCCCCCTAGGGACAGAGAGGCCACAGCTGCTTTAATAAGACAAAATAAGAAGAGGGACAGAGGTAGCATGTGCATCTTATGTTCCTTCAGATGCTGGGCGCCCTGACATCAGGCGGAGTTAGAGCTCTTCCTTCTTGGTCCTATGAGCAAATACATAAAGCATCACAAGAAAACCGCATTATTCATGAAGGAAGTTCAGATGAGAGCTTCTTGCTGCATTTCCAGATACAGGCCAGGCAAGGCAGCTGATGTAAGGGTCAGTATCAGGCAGGAGCTGTCCATAAACCCCCTGTCACCATGAGATGGCCATGCTCATCCTGCAGCCACAGGGCTTGAGCACTGCAAACCAGCCCTGTGCCTGCTCAAGGGATCACCAGTTCTGTAATGTGCAATGGGCTCCTGGTCAGGGTCATCTCTGCCTTGACCCATGCACAATTTACCTTTAACACAGGTATTATAAATGACAGACGATGTTGGTAACAAAGGGTCTTCTGAAGCCAAAAGTACAAGGCCTCAGAGAGTGGACATTACCTGTTCAAGATCATTATTAGGTCCTTGACTACAATGTCTTCTGCCAGGAGGGACTGAGCTCTGCAGGGTCTCGTCCATGTGGGGAGTGGTTGAAATCACTTCTGCTCCAGTGGGGCTTGCCCTCGGCTCCAGAGGTGGCGCCCTGGGGGGGCAGCTGAGCATCTGGGTAGAGAACAGAAGGGTCAGTGATGCCTGGTCCCCCAGGCTGAGCCTGCAGCCCTGATGTGGCTGGAGATGCCTCAGGCACTGCACTGCAGGACAGGCTGCCCCGCTCCAGCAGCACTTCCAGGTCCTGCTACGGCACAAGTAGAAAGAAGAGACCTCACACTCCCCAGCCTCAGTAGTAGGGGATTGGTTGCTTACCACACGTTCCCTCTAGCGGCAGCTTGACCTCACCACAGACCCTTACACAGCCACCTGGCCTTCTCCCAGACTCTTATGGAGGAGCCTCCTTCCCCACCCCCTTCCAACCCCGGGGCATTATAGGAGAGCCTGGCCCCTGCACAGGTCCCCATAGCGAAACCTGAGCTCCTCCTAGGCTTCCACAGATGAGCCTTGCCTCCCTGCCAGTCCCTGTAGGGGAAGCCTGGCCATTCCCCTACAGAGTAGTTTGGATTCTTCCCCACTTCCTAAAGGGGATCCTGGCCTCCCATCCGGTCCTCAGTAGGGGAACCAATCTCCCTTCCAGGCTCCTATAGAGGAGCTTGGCCTCCACACAGCACTTTACAAGGGATCCTGTTCCCCCACGGGCCCTTGTAGGAGAGCCGATCCTCATTTTAAACACTTACGGAGAGGCCTGGTCTCCCCACAGGATCCTATGGAGTAGTCCGACCTCCCCCCACGCCCTTACTAAGTGGCCTAGCCTTCCCATATCTGAGCCCATATGTGAGCCTACCCCAAGCCCACTCCCCTCCTGACAGGAGCCCTGCCTCACCCAGGCCTGGCGGCCATGCCCCGGCTCGCAGTTCTGCGTTCTGCGCAGAGTCCTTCCTTCCGTGCTTCACGTAGCCGCCACGCTGCTGACTGGAAGGGAGTGGGTGAGGGCGGTGTCAGTCTCCCCCCGCTTCCGCCTGCAGTAGCCATGGCCAGGGCGTGGTGGTGCTGCAGAGCATGGCCATGGCGGAGGCCTTCAGGGGGCTCCACAAGGCCCGCGCCAAGAGCAGCACAAGGTGTGGGGGGACAGTGGGGATCGGCTCCGGGTGAGGTTCCTCCGGTCCTCGTCTGGGCTGGCTGCACTGCCTCCTGGTTGTGGTGGTTCCGGCGAGCATGGAGCGGCAGGGAGGGGTCTGCGGGGTTGTTACAACCCATGGGGCTTTCATCAGCACTTTGTCTCGTGTTCAGGGCTATTCCTGAGTGGCTTTAAAGCGGCAGAGAGGGTGTCAGCTCCAGGTTGTGTTTGTGTCCGTGTCTGTGTTTGTCTGCTGCTGGAAGCAGTTAGATCGGGGGGTGTGTGCCTATCTAAAAACACATGTCCCATCCCTGGCAGTGTTCAAGGCCAGGCTGGACAGGGCTTAGCACAACCTGGTCTAGTGGAAGGTGTCACTGCTCGGATTTCAGTAGTTTGTGGAATGATCTGAACTGAAATATCTTGCTTCAGAGCCAGGTCAAATTGGAAATGCTTCTCTTAATTCCCTACCCTCTTCCATGTTGTACACTGCACCATGGAGGTCAACGGCAGTGAAGTCCTGGCTGTCAAAGCTCTTTGAGAATAAATTGGTGAAGGTTTTGACCACTGTTCTGGAAAACAAAGATCAGATCTAAGTGTCAGCTATGTCTGTGATTCCAGAACAAATTTTATTCCATGTCTATGATTCCATGATTTTAATTGGCAGAGCATGGCTGGAGCCACGCATGAAGTCAGAGCAGACTCTTCCCACACAGGGAAGGTTTCATCTTTTCTTAATCATGGACTTCATTAGCACCGTGCTCATTCCTTCTTAAGCTGACAGCACTGATACTGGATGCAGCAACAAGGATGGTACTCCTGCAAAGGAAGTTTTTTTACATGTTCGGTGACAAATTTATCTTGTAAACTACTGTTTGAAGACAGAATCCCTGGGTACGTACCTCTACTTCTACCTGAATCTCTTAAGCTTAATAATCCTCGCTGTGACACATTCTTCTGAGTTAGTGTATGATCTCTATTTCCCAAGTCCATGTGCATGATTTGTGTGGTGGTGGAGTAGATGTGCAAATACATGTTGTTATATTATCAAGCCTTTAAGTGTGGGATCCGCCAGAGGTACCTCTGCCCTGCAATGCATGTTTAACACTTGAATTTCCCAGACTCTTCTAGCCCCTGACCAGGATTTAGGGACTCTACTGCAACGATTCTACCATCTGAAAGGAGGCTGTGACGTGGGGGTGCGTCTCCTTTCCTAAGTACCAAATGATAGGACAAGAGGAAACGACGTCAAGCTGCACCAGGTAAGGTTTAGACTGAATATTAGGAACAATTTCTTCCCCAAGAGGTTTGTCAACCCCTGGAACAGGCTCCCCAGGGCAGCGGTGGAGTCACCATCCCTGAGGTGTTTAGAAGATGTGCAGATGTGGCACTTTGGAACATGGTTTTATGTTGAATTTGCCAGCACAGGGTAAACGGTTGGACTCAATAATCTTAAAGGTCTTTTCCAGCCTAAATGATTACACAGTTCTAATCACAGCCTCTACAAGATGATGCTTTGGCCATCTTACATTTTTCCTTCATTTCCATGTATGCATGGGGGTCAGCACCCCTACGCTGAGGGCTGGCACTCTGCTCTCCTATGCTGAGTCCACTCTCTGCTGCAGCGACGTTTCTCTGCTGCCCTGACCCTTTTTGAACCTCCCCAGTGTGGCTCTGCTGTTGAAGCAACTGGCTATTCCTAGCTGTGGGTTTGAAACAGCTCTGGGTGTTGAATCCTGAGCTACACTTTGTATATGTCCCTCAATGAGCTTGCTGTGGTGCTCTTCTGTGGTACGGCTGCTCACTTTCAGCAGGATGAGCCTGATGGGTTTTTAGCATCAGTCTTTCCGTGCCCCAGCTTGACTGTGTGCTAACCTGGGGCAGCTCTCTGCTTCAGGTTGCTGCGTGTCGAAACCTGGCTAAATTTATCGGGATGAGGGAATAAGGAAACTTCTTAATATCAGTTTTCTTAGACGGAAAGGTGGCCCCCAACAGGACTGCGCCTTACATAGCTAATGCTGCTAAGATGCCGCTTCAAAAGTCCTGCTGCTTTTATATGTTCCTGCAAAGGTAGGTGTGCTATGGGGTCAGTTTGATGTCAGCTACAGCAGTTGATTTGAGCAACAGAGTCTTTTCATGTATGTGTGTGTATATATATATACATATACGTATTTATATATATATGTAGGTATTTTTGTATACATATATATATGAAACTTACTTTTCTTTGCAGAGATAGACAGTGTGGGACAAGGTCAGATCTAGCTGGCACAAACCCTTTGGGAAGAAGCAAAGAAAATGGAGGAATTCAGGGAAAAGCAAAAACTGCATCGGAAGAAGGTCAGGTTATTGATCCATCACCATCCTTGGTGATGGATCCTGGCTCCTGTCTCTTTGTCCCCCAGCATGCCCAGCTGCCTACGTGCTCCCAGTGCCTGCTGCTGCTGGGATGTCCTCAGCTCCTTCCTATATGTTGCAACCCTGCTGCTGAACCTCTGACTTTCTTCTTCTGACCACAGCATCTTCTCCTTGGGTGTCTTTTGGGGCCGGCTATCACAGGGGCTCAGCTCCAGAGACACCAGCCTCAACCAGGAATGTTCTTAAAGCTATTTATGAGATATATACATATATCTCATAGTGTTGTGTGATATGCATAGGGTTTGCTAAAATTGGCAAGCCTTTTACCTCTCCTGGCTTGAGACTCCTTTGTCTGGAAAATGAGGGAACACTGCTGGAAGTTTGGACATAGCAGAAGGGAATGGGCTTCCCAATTTTCCTAGATTCTATGGAGGTGATACAGTACTATATATTAGTGGATTTCATTTGTAGAGCTCCTTTGCATGGAAAGGTAGAGGCTTAGCTGGAAGTATAAAAGGAGGGTTTTGTGAAGATGCTTGAGGCGGGCATAGGTCCTGAGGGCCATCTGAGTTTGGCCTGTGCCTCTTCCTTTCCTATGCCACATAGTCCATCGTGGAGCTTCGATGGTTAGTGATGCATTGACTCTGGCTCTGTTGTCTTTGCAGATAGAGCTGATAATGGAGGCGATTCACAAAACCAGGGATCTGCAGTACGAGAAGACCATGGAGGTAAAGCAAACATGCTGCTCTTTCTTGCTATAAGGTTTAACAGTGCTAACAGACGTGCACAGTGCTAGCGCAGTCTTAAATATGAGGATCTTCCTCTGCTGTAACTCATGCAGACGCTACATCAAGAGCTGCAGCAGAGGAATACCGTCACATGTAAGTCTGCAACGTGTGCTCTGAAAAACTGAACAGTACACCAGGGGCATGGCTGGTAGCAGCCTTGCAGGGTTGGATGAGAGTGATTTAGATGTCAAGGAATTGATTGCTATGAGCTTTTCATGCCAAACGAAGAGCAGCTTGTCTTGTGAGGTCAGTTTTAGTCAAGCAGCAGGGCACTGGGGGCCTTGTGTGCTGTAACCTGCCCTGCGGGCAGCCTGTGGCCACCTCTTCACTTGGAGGCTGTGTTTTCCTCCAGAGCTACCTGCATGAGCTGTAATTGGCGCTCCTGTAACTTTCTTCTCTCTCCCATTTTTTGCAGCTGTTCCTCAATCTGGCTTGGGGAAAATCATCTCTGGAGGACTCTGGTGAGTGTGGAAATGCAGGCTTTGGAGGCTGAGGGAAGTGTTTCCTGGGGCAGGGGTTGTGAAGCCATGGCATGGCACTTGAGTGAGCTCCAGCTCTTGGTTCAGGCCTGGCTCCTCAGAAACTCATGCCCAGCATACCAGAGGTGGAGCTCACTCGAGAGCCATGCCATGGCTTCACACCCCATTTCCCGTTTCTCACCGTTTCCCTGTGGCATGGCCCTCCACCTTGCTGCGCAGCTCTGCATTTCCTTGCAGTGCACATCCATAGCTGAGCTCACACATTACTGCCGCTTTCTCCCTGACGTCCCTGCCAATACAGGTTTCATGTACTGCCTTCTAGCAAAGGGTCTTTTCAATCAGTGTTGATCAGATGAGAGTGTGATTTCTCTCAAAGGCAGGACTTACCAGCAGAGCGTTACCACACTGGAAATGAACTGGGAAGAACGGCAGAAAGAGCACGTCAAAGCTTGTGAGGTAAAAGCCCCCAGACACCTTCACGTGGCAGTGTGGTCCTCTGGATGTCCATTCGTCGCTGCAGGGGTCCGGGATGGCACAGATCTGCCTTCTCTCTGTTGTCCTGGCAGTGAGCAGCAGGACATGTTGCAGCTAACCCTGTGTGTCTCTTAGGTGTGCCTTCTGCATTTAAGGTCCCACCACTTCAAGGTTTCCACTCTATTTTTGTTCTTGTTTTTCCTTCCACTACCTTTTCAAATTAACAGAAACAAAGCAGTGACATTTTTAGCCATTAACCTGCTGGTGCGTTTGGTGTGGCCATTATCCTGAACATCTGTGGTCATCCCTAGGTACTGAGTGACTTAAGGCCTCTGTGTCCTACAGCCACGACACCACCTATCAGACTCTGAAACTCTGAAGGACTTTAAATGAGTTTGCAGCAGAAGGTGCTGGCACACTGGGGATGCAAGCTGGCTGAAGCAGTCTCCATGTGAACCCAGTGTGCCAGCAGGCCTTCACCATGTATCTCACGTGGTAGCCTGAGAACCCCTCTGAGCGGAAGTATCAGTCTAGAGCAGACTGTCTCATAGCAAAATGGTCTAGCCAGGACATCCAGCAAATGCTAGGGCCGTCAGAAGTGGTGGCAAGAGGACCATGATGCTGCTCTGCTCCTGACCTGTGTCTTGCAGCTGTCTGTGATGTGTAACCAAGGGTTGAAAGAGATGATCCGGCTCCTCTGCTCTGCTCTCATGAGACCTCACTTGGAGTATTGTGTCCAGTTCTGGTGTCTTCAATATAAACAGGACATGGAGCTGTTGGGTCTAGTGCAGAGGAGGGCCACGAGGATGACAAGGGGGCTGGAGCACCTCTCGTATGAAGACATGCTGAGAAAGTTGGGGCTGTTCATCCTGTAGAAGAGAAGGCTGCGTGGAGACCTCCTAGCAGCTTAAAGTATCTGAAAGGGCCCTACAAGTATGCTGGGGAGGGCACTCTTCGTTAGTGACTGTAGTGATAGGACAAGGTGTAATGGCTTCATACTTCAACACGGGAAGTTTAGGTTAGATAAAAGGAAGAAACTCTCTATTGTGAAGGTGGTGAGTGACTGGAATGGGTTGCCCGAGGAAGTTGTGAATGCTCCATTCCTGGCAGCGTTCAAGGCCATGTTGGACACAGTATGAGGTGGCATGGTTTACTGCGAGGTGTCCCTACCCATGGCAGGAGGGTTGGAACTAGACGATCTTAAGATCCTTTCCAACACTAACTATTCTATGATTCGGTGATTCTATGGACAGGAACTGCAGAGGCTGAGGTTTTATCCCATGTCTGCTGCAAGCTTGCAAAAAGCACGTGATAAGAAGTGCATATGTACATGTGGGAGGAAAGGGTGTCTTCAGGCTCATGAAATTGAGCTATTCCAGGCAGGACATTTCAAAAGACTTGGGCTTAAAGCTGCTTGGAAAAGGAATGGTCAGGAAAGGGAGAGAAGACAAACCAGTCAAGACGCTTTGCTTTCATAGATCCCCAATGCTTTTTTATTGCTCCATAGTTGTGGGAGAAAAGTCAGCTGGGACTGCAGGACCCAGGCGTACCTAGGGAACATGCAGTGCCTTTAGGAAGCTGGCTTCATCTCTCCA
>JAUCNL010069878.1:0-10698 GCA_032353615.1 Micropsitta geelvinkiana | reverse complement strand
AAGCTCTGACCCTCCTCTATAAAAATAGTGTCACCTGGCTGAGGAAAATGGATTAGAAACACAGAAAAATTCTGACAGGCAAAAAGAGAATGGGGAAGAGATGAGTACCTAAGCTTGGTGTGGGTCTTGGTGGTGATGGCATGCGTGGAGGCAAGAGAGGGTTAGGGGACATGTGGGGCAACATGTGAGTTTTAATTCAGGAAGCTGGCCCAACATTCCCAAATATACTAACATCAGGTCCACAGAGGTGCAGGTCTGTGACTCCAGTGGCTCCTCGGAAAAAAATACAGGACTTAAGGGGTCTCTAACAAATACTGTCAGGATGTAAACAGAAGTGTGAAGCCATTCACAACAGAATACTTCTAACTTGGTCTTCAAAAAAAGACAACTGAACAGTAGCCACAAGCAGTAGGAGATAGAGACAGGATGTGGCAGTACCTGAGCTTGCTGTGGGTGTTGATGTATAAGGAGGTTGTGTTGTGCTTGGCAAGGCAGTCCCAGGTTCTCCAGTGGATGGACCTAGCACAAGAGAAAGGTAGAAAAGAGATGCACCAATATGGGAGCTTTGTTGCAAGCAACACCTTTTCCAAACACACAACGCCGTGACCACAGAGGTGCAGAACAGGGATCCCACAGTGAGTCCTCAATGAAAACAACAATACTTGAGCGTCCTAACCACTAGCACAGATGAGTGACAGAAAGAGACACGCAGCTCCTTCACTACAGTCACTTCATCCCTTAGTCTTGAGGCTTAAAAAAAGACAACTGAACAGTTGCCACAAGCAGTAGGAGACAGAGACAGGATGTGGCAGTACCTGAGCTTGCTGTGGGTGTTGATGTATAAGGAGGTTGTGTTGTGCTCGGCAAGGCGGTCCCAGGTTCCCCGGTGGATGGACCTTGCACAAGACAGAGTTGGAGGAGATCAGCGCCAGAACGGGGGATTTGCTGCAGGCAGCAGGCCTTCTCTTTCCAAACACCCAACATTGTGACCAGAGAGGCCCAGGGGTGAGATAACACAGTGATCCTCACAAAACACTCCAGCGCTCAAGTGGTCTCCCATCACCTAGCCCAGCTAGGTGATAGGAATTGACGCACAGACCTTCAATACAGACACTCCCTCTCTTGGCATTGAGCCTCGAAGAAAGCCAATTGAAAGCTTGTTACGAGCAGTAGAAAATTTTGGGAGGGAGGAAGAGAGTACCTGAGCTCGGTGTGGGTCTTGGTGGTGATGGCGTACGTGGAGGCTGTGTTGTAGTTCCTGGCAAGGGGAGCGTGGGTTTTGGTGTCGATGGATCTAGCACAAGAGAGAGTCAGTGGACATCCGAGCCCACATCAGGAAGCTGACCCAAGCTTCCCAAACACATCAACACCACACCCAGAGTGGCCCAGGGCAGGGATCGGAAAGAACCGTGCCACACATGGGCTCTGCCACCACCACAGCTGGGTGACAAAAGCAGATTAGACTCTTCAGTACCTATGCTCAGTGTCTTGGCTTTGAGCCTTCTAATACACGAACTAAGTAGCGACTGCAGGCACGGCCAGTGCTCCAGTCTCTCAGAGGAAAGCCTGCTTGGGCACAGGCTGCACTCTGGCCTGCAGGGCACTGCAAAGAGAACCTGCGCTCCTGCCTCTAAGTGTAGCCTTCCACCTCGGTGACATCTCTCAGGCTGCCCTTCCCCAAGACAACCCTTGTACCTTCACACGATCCTTCTTCGATGGACAGATCATCCAACGCTACGTTACTGTGGATATCTTCACCCCATTCGCCCTCCAGGACAATCTAAGGGAAGGCACATTTCCCAGCATTAGCTCCGGCCACGTGAGTGAAGTGCCATTAGAAAGCACGCTTCATCTCAGACAGAAGTGAGAGCCTGTGCCCTTACCTGCATGTTTCCTGTGCTGTGCACTGTGACCTCTCCCAAGTTCCATCTGTCCCCATGGTTCCCAACGCTGCTCCAGACCAGCTCTAGATCTTCATCTTTAACCACGTACACCCGCAGGGCCATTGTTTCAGCCGCTCCGTACATGTGATACCAGAAGCGGAAGCAGTGTGGTCCTTCTGAATTGCACACCGGACTGATCAGCTGAGCCACAAAGCCAGGGAGGGCATTGCTCCCTTGCAGGTAGATGTAGTAGCCGTCTGAAACACAGTGTGAGACACACCACCACATACATAATCAAATCCAGACAAAGCAGCCAGAGACAACCCAAGCACAGTCCTGGAGCACCCCTCCAGGGCTTCAAGGCAGGCAAAACGAGGGGACAGCAAATATAGGTCCTTTGCGAGCCACAGCACTCCCCAGGCCTGAGTCCACCTCCTGGGTTCAGCCGGCGGTGGCCAAAGGGGGCCTACAGCCACACCACCCTGAAAACGTCCGATCTCGTCTGATCTCGGAAGCTAAGCAGGGTCGGGCTCGGTTAGTACTTGGACGGGAGGGCACCTGGGAATCCCAGGTGCTGTAAGCCTTTTTTCCTTGTTATTCCCTTTATCATTATTATTGGTGGTGGCAGCAGTAGTGATTCGTGTTGTACCTTAGTTGCTGGGCTGTTCTTATCTCAACCTGTGGCAGTTACATTTTTTTGATTCTCCTCCCCATCCCTCTGGGAACAGGGGAAGGAAAGCGAGGAAGGGAGAGAGCGACTGCGTGATTTACAGCTGAGCTTAAACCACGACAGCCCATCTATGAACCATGCTCTCTGTGCATGGACCGGGTAACCGCACCACCTTCAATGCATTGCCACAGTCCTCACATGGCTCTGCCACTTTGCCTTCCACTCATCGCTGGCTACTGGAGAAGCCACCGCCTCCTAAAATGAGAGACCTGTTCTTGTTCTGAGACAAGCCAGGTCATCAAACCCTGCATTACTTTCCCCCTTGTCTGGCAGGTGCTTGCCTGCCCTGAGGTACCACAGGCTGACTCCCATTCCTGCAGCGCTTCCTGAAGGATGGCTCTGGCTCTGCCAAAGACAGCCACAAAAAGGCTCTGCTTCAAGGTCAGGAAGCATGTGGCCTGAATTTGCTCTTAGAAAAGGTTAGCTGCATCTTCCCAGGGACACCCCTCTGCAGAAGGACCGCTGTGTACAGAGTGCTGTTCCTACCTCCCGTCGTGTGGTCAGAGGACGGACCGGTATCTTGTGTGGGTGTTGGACCCTTGTTCCTCATCCAGTCAATGCTGCTGTAATCTGCCTGGACCCACTCACAGAAGTCGCTGTCGAATGTGCAATCAAAATTGCAGTCCGCTGTGGGAGCTGGGGATGGCACAGAGAGGAAAGCAGAGATTCTAGGGTGAGGACGGGCCAGCTTTTCTCTGTATCCCACAGGGCACACCTACATCCCTGGCACGCTCAGGTCAGGTGAGGATGGCCAACCGAGTGGAAGTGCACAAGCTGGGTGCCTAGCACAGCCAGGAAAACACACGAATGGGACACAACAGTACCTCTGCTTGTCCCAGGCGCTGGTGATATCGTTGTATGTGGAGGCCACGTTGAGGTGTCTGGCAACGGGGAAGAGGTTGTAGGAGCTGCTGGATGTACAGTGAAAGAGAGGTGGAGATGACGGGTCTCATAATGGAGATTTGTTCCCAAAAGGGGATGTTGCACCTTCCCAAACACCCCCACGTCACGGCAAAAGGAGCACAGCAGAGGAAATCCACAATATCCCCCTCACAAAGAGACTCTCCACCCAAGGGCTGGCCCACCAGCACTGTTAAGTGGCACGCGGGCAAACTTCCGCCACTGCTGCCCCGTTCCTTGAATCTGGGCCACGACGGAAATCAACAGAACGCTTACCACAGACAGTGCCAGCACTCCAGTCTCCCAGGGCAACGCCTGCCTCAGCACACGCTGCAGCATAGGCCTCCAAGTCATTGCAGAGCTGCTCCACGCTGCCGCCCGTGGCACACTGGTCATAGACGCAGCTCTCAAAGTACGTCTTGGGTGGTAGAACTGCATGGCATGGCTGGAACGGGCCACCAAGTTGCGTGAGGACTGCACACTGCTTGTTAGCTGCCTCCTCCTCAGAGGGAGAGCAGGATGTGGGCGGGTTGATGGCTGGGTCACACCTAGGAAGCAGACAGGCAGCCCTGAGCTCACAGCAGCCCCATGGACTCCAGCCACACCATTTCTGGACCTTGTCCCAAACAAAACCTCAGCCTCTGGAGCCCACAGCCCTCAATAACAGAAGGCACCAAGGGCTGTCTCTTGCAAGGGTGGGCAGCATGGTCCACAGTGTACTGGGAGGGCAGAGCCGTGCATAGGGGTCGCCAAGGACCCCAGAGCTGAGCACCTATGGGGAGAGAGCAGAGAGCACCATGCACCCTGACCGCATGGAGAGGCCTGGACAGTGCCACAAACAAGCCAGCCTTGAGAGGAAAGGGGAACGGCCACATGTCTGGCACCCACTTGCACACAGGACATCCCACTGTTGGGTGGAGCAGAGAGGTGAGATGCAAGAATGACATGTCTGTTGCAGTGGAGCTTCTACGTGCACAGTCACAACTGCCTCCTCCTCTCACACGTACCGTGTGCCCATGCCTACCATTACCAACCCTCCCTGCTTCTGCTCCCCTCTCCCATGCTCCCTTTTGTCCCTTATCTATGCAGTGGAACAAGGACTCACGGCCATTCATCATCCGGCACCATCCAGCTGGCCCCAAAGTCATTGAAGTCAGGCACGACAACTCCATCAGGTCGCATGAAGTCATCTTGCTGGTTCCCAGTGTACGTCCCACACAGCCCACACAGCTTGCCCTTGTGCTTCTCAGACACCTTCACTAGGAGCTCATCATCCCCATTGAACAGCAGCTGCAGGCCCAGCTCGGTAGAAACCCGCACGTAGGAGCCACTCAGGGAAATGCTTACACCGGGGGCAGGAGAAGCAGGCAGGGAGGCCAGAGCACCGTTGATCTGAATAAGAGGGACAAAGCGAGACAGAAGCATAAACAGATGCCCTCCACTGAGAGTTCACTGTTCTCCACCCTGATGGTGCCAGGGCCCTGGGAGTCAGGAGGACAAATGGCATGAGAAACCCTGCCCAGGCCTATGAGAACAGCAGCGACTACAGGTGCAACACTGAAAGCTAAGGAAAACAAGCCAAAAATCTCTTGCTGCACAAGCAGCCGTTTCAGCGCCGCTCAGAGCCTCGCCATGCTCTTACGTGAGCACACCAGCAGGCTCAGGGAACATCAAGCTCTTCTCGGGGACAGAGTGGTACTTAAGGGTGGCCAGGGCATCTGTTGTTCCCAGGTGTAAAAACGAGGGGCTTACGTAAACCGCCTTGTTCTCGCGCAGTGCAATGTGGAGGCCTTCCACGGACAGGGCCACCGAGTTCAGAGCTGTCCAGCTCTGGCTGCCGCGGTGCTCGTTGCGGGTGGTAACACTGAACCCAGCAGAGGAGTTGTCACAGCCTGTCACCACCGTGTAGTTGCAAGAGCCCTGGAAGTGATGAAGCTTCCCATCGAAGGTGCTGTAATGCGGGTCGCCATAGATGTGGCAGAGAGCTGTGCTGGCTGGGTAGCAGCCCCTCTGGCCATCCTGGATCTTGCAGACCTCATCCTCACCACAGGACAATGGAGAGCAAACCATCTGGCCCTTGGCTTCACACCGGCACTGGCGAGCACAGTCCTCGCTCACAGAGTACTCGCCTTGCTGCAGGCAGACAAACACCAAGCGTCAGTCTATCAGGCAGGAAAGCAGAGGCAAGGGAGTGCCCTGGGAGGGGTGCAAGCCAGGGCAGGGTTTTCACTCACGCTGTAGTAGTTGCCCTCAAACAGGCAGCCACACTGGGCCTCGGGCACACACGTGTCTCCGCTGAGAAGGAAGCCAGAGGTACACGCACAGCCTTCCGTGCAGGGCTTGGAGCAGTTCTGCGGGGCTTGTTGGTCAACACAGGTGGCAGGACAGCCAGTCATGCAAGGGTCATAGTAGCTGTTGTCAGGGCACAGCAGGGCTGCAATGGGAAGGGGGCGATTGAGACCAGAAAGCCTTCAGGGAAGGAGGACCTTCTGAGAAGTGGAAGACCAAAGACTTGCTGTGGCCAAAGGTTCTGGGAACAGGGAGCGGAACATTTCCCTCCAGGCAATTGCAAAGCAGGTACTCACGGCAGAAGGTCGCATTCCGCCAGGGAAGAAGAGTCACACCAGCTGCTTGGCAGGCGTCAGCATAGGCCTCTAGAGCAGTACACAGGACCTCCTGGCCACCATTCAGGGCACACAGGTCATAGAAGCAGGTCTCAAAGTAGCTCTGGGGGTTGATCACAGCATGGCACTTCTCAAAAGAGCCAGGGCTGGCAGTCAGCATGCCACAGAACTGGTCTGATCCGTAGAGCTTCTCCTCTTCTGCACTGCAGGGTGGGGAGGGGTCGGGGACACCGCAAGATGAGTCACTCTCTGGGACCTGCCAGCTCTCCCCCAGCTCATTGGAGTCTGCGGCTTGCTGCCCGTTGGGCATCATGTAATCGTCCTCCCTACGGTTGTTGAAGTTCCCACACATGCCACAGGTCAGGTTGAAGTAGGTGGTGGGCACCTTCACCTCCACCGAGTGGTCAGTGTCGTAGGACACTCTGAGGTCGAAGTCTGTCTCCAGGACAATGTAGCGGCCACTCCTGCTCACCGTGATGGCACCTCCCGCTGCACTCACCGGCAAAGTCTGGCGCACATCGTTCACCTAGAGCAGACACACCGCAATGGGCCTGGGCCCTGGACTTCTCCCTGGCATCCCTGGATCTCCTGCCCCAGGGAAATCCACTCCCAGCCCGGGCGCAGCAAACCACAGCCCACGATGCCCTCACAACCCAGTTGCCCCTCTCGCTTGCTGTGGCTGTGTTCTGCTCCCCGCTGCAGGGGCCGCACTTCACCGTCGGCCACATTCCCCATTCCCCTCTTCCTCCTCAACCCCTCCAGAAAAGAAAAAGAAAGCAACCCAGTGGCTTCAGGGGAACCCACCCAAACCTGGGACGATGAACGTGTCTGGTCCACATCATGCCATGCCCTGCCAAGAAAGGCCAGCCCTGCCTTGCTGCCTTACAGCTGTGCCATGCTCATGCCAGCCCCGCTGCCTACCAGCACTTGGCTCTTCTCCTTCTTCACGATGGCAATGCGCTCTCCGTACACCTCAAGCAGGACTTCGCGCACATAGGACACTCTGGTGCTGCCACGATGCTCGTTCTTGGCCTCAACGTTGAAGTAGGGCAGGGAGGTGGTGTTGGAGCACACTTTGGCCAGGGTGTAGGTGCAGTTCCCCATGAAGTTGTGCGTCACCTTGTCAAAGGTGTTGTAGTGAGGGTCACCGTGGACATGGCAGATGCCGTAGGATTGCTCCAGGCACTCAGGTCTCCCATCCTGCACCCCACAGAACAGGCCCGTAGGGCATGAGGCGTTAAAGCACTGGACTTTGCTTCCCCGCGCGGGACACGTGCACTTTGACGAGCAGGTGTTGTCTGTCCAGAACTCGGAGCCCACGGGGTAGTGCTGCCCGTTGTGCCAGCACCCACACTGCTGGCTGGGCACGCACTGGTCACTGTAGAGCAGGTACCCGCTGTCGCACACACAGCCCTCCACGCACGGCAGGCTGCAGTCGTATGGTGCTATTGGATCGACACAGGTGGCAGGGCAGGCTGCAGCACATGGCTCATAGTGACTGTTGGCTGGACAGGTGACAGCTGCCGAGACAGAACACATGGCCGTTACTTGAGGAACATCATGCCTCTTTGTGGTGTATTCTCCCCTTTGGAAAATTAACCGTCTGCATTATTTTCTCTGTGATCTGCTTGGCTCCATGGGTATTCTAACTCATACCTCACAGCAAATGAAGCAGAAAACAGTGCCTCTGATTCTGACAACTACCTGTAAATCCCCAAGGCACGTAACAAAAAAAATTCTTATTCCCCACTCCACTCTTTCATTCCAATTCTATGTTTTACTGACAGTAACAGTCTGTGGTACCCTGTGTGGACTTACGGCAGAAGGTTGCATTCCTCCACACAGGTATCTTGACACTAAGCGACAGGCATGCATCCGCGTAGGACTGCAAGCTCTTGCACAGGGCTTCATGGTCCAGCTCCAGCTCACACAGGTCATAAGCGCAGGTGTCAAAGTAACTGCTGGGGCTCAGCGCAGCGTGGCACATCTGGAACGGGCCGCTGGTGTCGGTGAGGAGCCCGCAGAAGTGGCTGCTGGCAATGACTTGCTTGTCTGTCTCATTGCAGGCTGGGGTGGGAAGTGGTCCGGCTGAGCAGCTGCGGAAAGACAGGAAGCAGGGCCCCTGAGTCACCTGTGGGCTTCTAGTGTCTCAACATCCCCTTGCCCGACACGGCCCCAAACCTGCTAAGGGACAACATATACCTGCTGTCGTTGGACGCCTGCCAGCTGTTGCCCAGGCTGGTGGAGTCTGGCTCCAGCACCCCTTCCGGGTTCAGGAAGTCATCCGATGCCATCCCGTTGAAGTTCCCACACATGCCACACACCTTCTGCCCAAAGGTGCTCGGAAGCGTCACCTCCACCCGATGGCTCCCGTCAAACCTCACTTTCAAGCCAAAGTCTGTTGTGACCACAGTGTAGAACCCGCTGGACGAGACCTGCACACCCACGGATGGGGTGCAAGGCAGGACTTCTGCCACTCCATTGACCTGAAGGACAGAAAACAAGACAGGGTTTGAGAAACCCATTTGGCACAGTCCTCTCCTCTCACTCAGCACAGCGCCTCCCTTCCTTGTGCTTACCGTCACCACACCACCCTTCCCCAGCCTTATCCGCTGGCCAGCCACATCGACATCCACGTATTGGACGTAGGACACGCGAATGTTGCCTCCCCTGTGCTCGTTGGCTGCTTCCACGTTGAAGTAGGGCAGAGAACTGTTGCTCTCGCACAGCTTAGAGAGGGTGTAGGTGCAGGCGCCCATAAAGTGGTGCAGCTGATTGTCAAACGTGTGGTAGTGAGGGTCTCCTTCTACCACACAGGTCCCTGACAGGGGAAAGACGAGAGGAAGTGTTCAGTTAAGCACCTCCTGTTGCCTCTTCTCCTAAGCCCACCTTGCCCAAACAACATCAGCCCTACGACTGGTCTACTTTACTCACCTGAGCCTGGCATGGGTACTGATGTGGTTTTGTCTTCTGAAGGTGGTGTGATAATGGTACCTGGTGTTGATGGTGTCACATCTCCTATGAAAGAGAAAATGTTACAAGCATATCAGTTCTACTTGACTAGCTTTTGCTCAAGATAGGAACTACATTTACTGCCACAAGAAGCATAATGTCATTTAAGCTGCCCTTCCCTGGCCCAAGCCTTGTACCTGTGCAGTATCCTTTTTCAATGGACAGATCATCCAATGCTATATCGCTCCGGAAATCTTCACCTATCATGCCCTCCAGGACAATCTAATGGAAGACATGATTCCCAGCATTAGGTCCATCCACATATGTGAAGTGCCATTAAGAAGCATGTCTCATCTCAGGTGGTATTTACAGCCTGTTCCCTTACCTGCATGTTTCCTTTGGCATGCACCGTGACCTCTCCCAAGTTCCATCTGTCCCCTTTGTTTCCAGCTTCTTTCCATTCCAGTGTTGATGTTTCATTGTGAACTACATATACCCGCAGAGCCATTGCTTCAGCCCCTCCGTACATGTGATACCAGAAGCGGAAGCAGTGAGGTCCTTCTGAACTGCACACTGGACTGACCAATTGGGCTACCTCACCCGGTTCTTGTTTACTTCCTTGCAGGTAGATATAGTAGCCCTCTGGAAACAGCAGAGTGTCATTTTTTTACATTAATGGGCCAGCACAAGATAAATTGACTTCATTTACACATTGTGCACAGTATAACTTTTCTTCACACAGCTTCTGCATTAATCTTTCAGTCCTCAAATGGATTTCCACCAGATTACACCGGTCTCCTACGTAGGGAAAGGAAAGCCTTCTAAAGGAAGACCAAGTGCCACAGCGATCCAAGTGTCAGCCTGGATATACCGTTGCTGAAGCATCTTTACAGGAAGTGATGCTAACAGGTCATATGCTCAATGTCCTGCAATGTTTGTCCACCCCACAACAGATCCTGACTGCTGCAGAAGGCTCTGGAGTGAGCCTAGGAAACACGTGGCCTGGATTTGCCGTTAAAAAAGGCTCCTTGCCCTCTTCCAAGAGAAACATATCCACATAGTGTCTGCTGTTCCTACCTCCAGTTGTGTGGTCATGGGAAGGGCCAGTATTTGGTGTGGGTGTTGGCCCCTTGTGCCTTGTCCAGTCAAAGTTGTCACTGGTTGCCTGCTCCCACTCACAGAAGTCAACGTCAAATGTGCAGGACATATTGCAGGCTGTCGGTGCAGATAGAAAAACAGAGTTTTCACAGTAAGGTTTGGAATCTTCTCTCTGTTCTGACATTGCCCTTCTAGGTCTTCTGCACCCATGGTCATGAAAAATTTGAAGGCATCATAATGGAATGAGAAGAAGTGACCGATATTGACAAATTGGCTATAAAATATGAAATTTTAAGTGACTGAGATTGTGTGTTATTTTATGAGTCACTTCCTCAGTTATCATCACAATACGCTAATATCCTACATTTTTACAGTGCCACAGTTATAGCTCTTGGTCATTGCAAATTGCTCAAAGCTGTCCTATTTGGCACAGCAGTATTCATCTGGCACTCAAAGTCCAGCTTAGGTAGAAATCTAGACATTGTAACGAGAACAGTCTGACATTTCTTTC
>JAUCNL010069642.1:0-14242 GCA_032353615.1 Micropsitta geelvinkiana | reverse complement strand
AGCGATGGCGGCGGGGCTGTGCCGGGCCTTTGGGGCGCTCCTGCTGGCGGCCTCCCGGCCTCGCGCCCCCCCTCCGGGCCCTGTGCCCCGACTGCCGGGGGCCGCGCTGGCGGCTGCTTGCCGAGCGCTGAGCGGCTCCGCGCCGCGCTGCACCACCGATCCCATGTGGAAGTGCCGGGTCAAGTACACGGTGCGCCCCGTGGGCATGAAGAAGACGGGCGGGCGCGACCACACAGGTGGGCGGGCTGGGGTCGGGCAGGGCCTCGCCGGGGCAGTACCGGGGTGTTCCCGCCTGCAGTCGCTTTCTCTGTTCCCGCAGGCCGCATCCGCGTGCGGGGCATCGGCGGGGGACACAAGCGGCGGTACCGAATGATTGACTTCCAGCGGCTGCGCTACGAGGAGGGCGCCCCGGCAGAGCCCTTCACCGAGAAGGTCATCGCCGTCCGATACGACCCTTGCAGGCGAGTGCGCGATGAGGGCTCTGCCCCGGGCCCGGGCGCCTTATGGTGAGCCCCCCCCAACTCACCCACCGTGGGTCCCTGTGCAGGTCGGCAGACATAGCCCTGGTGGCCGGCGGCAGTCGGAAGCGCTGGATCATCGCCACGGAGAACATGCAGGCAGGGGACATCATCAAGAACTCCTCTCACATCGGCAGGATGGCAGGTGCACACCGGGGCTGGGGGAGGCAGCCCAGCCCTGCCAGGGTCTTGTCAGTTGCTTTTCAACCAACGCATCTGCTTCTGTTTTCCAGTGTCAGCCAACGAAGGGGACGCCTATCCGCTGGGGGCTCTGCCTGTCGGCACGCTGATCTGCAACCTGGAGAGCCACCCTGGGAAGGGAGCACAGTACATCCGGGCAGCCGGTGTGTCTCTAAGCAGGGGACCCGCTGTTGGTAGCCAGTTTTGGCTTAGGGCAGTTGGAGAGGATGGCAGGGGGACACTGCTCTGCCTGGCCAGTGACAGGGAGTTGCTGTCCTCTCTCCTCCCTGTGTTACAGTGCAAAACAAACCCTTTTTGAGAGGCAGGGGCAGCTCTGTCCCGTTGCAGGCTGGTGATGCCTGGACATTCTTTCTTCAGCAAGAAGTATGCCTTGAAGGGCAACAGCAGGGGCTCTGAGGAGTTCCCAGCACAGGGATGTGCTCACCACCCACATAGGGTGGGATACTTCGTCCTGCTGCTTGGGGTAGTTGCCTACTCTCCTCTTGCCTGCTGCAGGGACTTGTGGGGTGCTGCTGAGGAAAGTGAATGGGACCGCCATTGTGCAGCTGCCTTCGAAGAGGCACATGCAGGTAGAGGAGCCATGCTGTCCCTGACCTGACTGCCTGGGCACAAAGATGTGTGTTCCGGGCAGGCCTGCAGCTCTTCTCTGTCTCCTAGGTGCTGGAGACCTGCGTGGCCACAGTGGGCCGTGTGTCCAATGTCGACCACAACAAGCGAGTGATCGGGAAGGCAGGACGGAACCGATGGCTGGGCAAGCGCCCGCACACAGGCTTGTGGCATCGCAAAAGTGGCTGGGCCGGGCGCAAGATCAAACCTATCCCACCCATGAAGAGCTACGTCAACCTGCCACGGGTTTCGGCACAGGAGTGATGCCGGTGGCCAATAAAACATTCCCAACACCACCACTGTTGCCTTACTTCTGCCTTTTCTGCACAGGGTATCGGGTGGGTGCTCTTCCCATGGGATTTGTTCAGCCCCTGCCAGGAGATGAATGTGGGGCTCTTGGCTTGAGCTTGTAGTGGTGCTGGGATCTTGGTGGGGTCAGAGCTCTGCGCAATCCTACCAAACCTGGCTTTGGGACAGCGAGGCACTTTTCCCTCAGCTTACAGAGCAGTGAAGCCAAGTGGGCAGCTGGGTGGTAAAGGCAGCCCGGTAGCTGCCAGCCATGACGCCCCGATGGGGAAGCACAGCCGGTGGTACCTCGCGGTCCCGGTAGCGCCCTCCTTGCTGCTTCCCAGTCCGCCGTTCCCTCGCTGCCTCACCCGTCCCGTACCACCAGAGCCCGGTACCTCCCGCTGCGCCGCGGGCACGGCACTGGTCGCAGCGCGGCTACCGTCCCGTCGGGTGAGCATTGCGCATGCGCGCCTGCCGACCCGGAAGCGCCGTGGGAGCTGGTGTTGGAGGTAACGCGGTCCCGCGGTGCACGGTGGCGGGCCGGGGCTGGGGCAGGGCCCGGCTCGGCCTGGATCTCCTGGGGCGACCCTCTGCCACAGGCCTCCTTCCGGAGCCCCGAGGGCCGGCAGCCCGGCCGCTGAAGTCAAGTGGGGGCTGCTGCAGTCTGGTGAGACCGGGGAAGGCCACGGTGCCCTGGGAGCTCTCGCTCGGGCAGGGCTGTGTTAGGGGCTTACGACAGAGGCCGTGGGCACAGCCAGTCCAACAGCACGTTTGAGTTGTTAACCGGCCATGTTACAAGCACTGAGATCCACAGGACCAGCCACAGCAAAGCCCGTCCCTCAGCCACTTCCCCCCAGCTCCTGCTCCCCCTCTGCCTCTGCAGGCACACTTCCCATCATGGTGAATGAGAGGCGTAATGGCAACCTGCTGGTGCCCCTGGGACCCAAACTGCAGGCCTACCCAGAGAAGCTGCTGCGGCAGCGGCAAGGCCACGATGGGCAGCCCGAGTACCTGATCCAGTGGAGTATTGTCAGCCTGGAGGAGAGAGCAGCGGGCGGCAGCAGCACCTCCTCTGCAGAGACGAAGCTGGAGAACGTCTCCATGTGGATGTCTGCAGAAGAGGTCTGTGCCAGCTGCCTGGCGCTGCTGGACCAGAGGAAGCTGGAAGGGCAGCGTGTGACAGGGGAGGAGGCAGCCAGCGCATCCGCTGCAAATGTCCTGGGGGATGAAGCCTCGCTGCTGGAGATGAAGGCTGATGTCAGGAGCCTGGTGCAGCGAGCTGGCCGGCAGATGGCCGAGTCCAGGGCCCCCGAGTCCTCCATTCTCAACATCATCCATGTGCTGAGTGCCTATGCCAGCATTGGCTCGCTGGTGGGTGCCTTCAAGGAGATGGGAGCCCTGGACTTGCTGATGAAGATGCTGTGCCACAAGGACAATCAAATCCGCCACAGTGCTGGCAAGATGCTGAGGGCCCTGGCTTCGCATGATGCAGGTGGGGGCTTCTGCTGCTCATTGTGCCTGAGGAGGTGCTGCTGGGCAGCTGAGGGCTGCCAGCCCTTTTGTAGGGGTTATCTTTAGGGAGCCTAAAAAGTTTCTGTTGTTGCAGAAAGTCGGGCCTATGTCCTGCTGTCCCTGAGCCAGCAGGATGGCATTGAGCAGCACATGGACTTTGACAGTCGCTACACCTTGTTGGAGCTGTTTGCTGACACAATATCCTCTGAAGAGCACTGCATGTCCTTTGAGGGGATTCACCTTCCTCAGGTAGGAGCAGCCCCACCAGCCCTGGGGCTGCTGGGAAGGACTGGGTATTGAGAGAGCTGGCCCAGCATCTGGGTCTGCCTTGAAGCTGAGTGGTGTTGGAGGGCTCACCCATGGAGTATCTAAGCAGGAAGATGAGGGTGGGCTGAGAGGTCTCTGTTGCTGCCTGCTGGTGCAGAGCTGTCAGGGTTAGAGTGTGACAGCCGTGCTTGTTGCAGATCCCTGGGAAGCTGCTGTTTGTGCTGGTGAAGCGCTACCTGTGCGTCACTGCTCTCACGGACAAGCTCAGTGGTGATGTGGAGCAGGGAGAGGAGCAGCAGGCCAGCGCTGCGCCCAGCCCACTCACTGAGGAGAAGAGCCGTGTGCAGCAGGAGTTTGAGTTCAGCATGGCCATGGCAAACCTCATCTCGGAGCTGGTGCACGTGATGGGCTGGGGCCGCAGCCGCAAGGCAGAGCTGCCGCCCCGGAAAGAGCCGCAGCCTCGCGCCACCCGCTCCATCTTCCAGCACAGGGCCGCATCCTGCAGCGCTGCTGAAGCAGCCCCCGCTCCCGCACCAAAGGAGCCCGTCGTCTTCAAGACGCGCTCGGCCTTCCCGAGCCGCAGCAGCTACGTGGAGTACGTGCAGGCGCGGCTGGTGCGGGGCATGCGGGTGCGCATGCTGGAGGACTATGAGCAGGTCAGCGCGGGCGACGAGGGCGACTTCCGGCAGAGCAACGACGGCACGCCGCCCGTGCAGGTACCCTCTGCGGGGCTGTCAGCTCTGCCCGCTGTGCTGTGTGCAGGGAACACGCAGGCACGTGTGGGAGCAGTGCGGTTGGACCTGCCTTCCCTCAGCCGGGTGTGCGTCCCGCTCTCCTCCTCAGGTGTACTGGCAAGCCCTGGGCTGTACGTACTGGGTTCACTGGCACATGGTGGAGATCGTTGGCTGTTCAGGGCAAGAGGAGCGTGAGGGCCAGGAGAAGGTGTCCACCCTGACACACAACTGCAAACTGGCAGCGGGTGAGCAGTCCATCAGCTGGGTGCGCAGCTTTCCTCCCCAGTCCTTCTCCAGCTGCACCCTGGCACTGCGGGTTCTGCTGGTGCCGGGTGTCTGCGTGCGTTGCCTTGGCTGGTGGAGGCACTGTGGGGACAGGCTGGGGGTGCAGTGAGCTGAAGGTGCCCATTTTGAGTGTTTTTTGTTCTACATCCTAAAGAGGTTCAAGTGATGATGGTAATCCCCATCTCTACAGCTTCTAGGGTCTCCTACTAGCTTGTTCCTCCTCTCTGGCTGCCCTCCCGTCACCTGCCTTTCCCATAGCAGTCTGTGGGACAGCAGAGAGAGCTCTTTCTCTGGGGAATGTGGGATGTGCAGCACAGGATGGTGGAATGGGCAGAGCTGACAGTGCCGTGCTTTGCTCTGTCCTCCTGCAGTCGCACAGCCGTTTTCCTGCAAGCCCTCTGGGGGTCTGTACTCCCTGCCTTACCTGGAGGAGCGGTCGACCAAGGCTGCTGAGGTCCTGAGCCGTGCTGAGTGGTGGGAGCTGCTTTATTTTGTGAGGAAGCTGGAGGCGCAGGAGCAGCAAGAGGTCATGTGCATCATCCAGCAGGACCAGGGGGAGCAGGTATGGGCGAGAGCCTGCAGTGGGGAAAGGGCTGGGGGCCTCCGGTGGTGCAGCTTTTCTGTCCACTCTGGCTCTGGCCATCACCAGAAGCGCGGGGTCTGTGGCGAGCCTGTGAGGGTTGATGTGACGCCGTTTGTGCAGCTGCCAGAGGGGGATGCAGAAGCCCTGATCCAGCTGTCGGTACCTGTGGAGCTGGCCCAGAAGGTGCTGCAGGTCTTGGAGAAGCGTTGCCAGGGCAGGGCTCAGAGCGACCTGTGCGGCTCCCACATCTACGCCAAGTACTCCCTCAGCAGGGGGGCTGAGCAGGAAGGTGCCCGGAGCCCCCAGCTGTCCTCAGTGGGTGCCGGCTGCAGGAGCCCTGAAGCCACAGTGGCCGAGGTAGTGAAGGAAGAGCTGCCCACAGCCGCAGAGCAGCCCCGAGCCCCCGCTGTGGTGGTGAAGTCGGATTCGCAGCTGTTCAGTGAGCTCCTGGAGAAGGAAGAGCTGTTCCTGCCAGAGAGGACGGAGGAGCAGAGCAAAGGTAATGGCCTGCTGCGTGCTGGAGCACATGCAGGGTGCTGGAGGCAGCTGCGTTGCCTCCAAGGAGGAAAGCTGTGGGCAGGGCATGGCAGGCCAGGCAGCTGCAGGTTGCCTGGGGAGGGAAAGGCCGTGGGTCTGGTCTGTGGGTGAGTGGCACCCTGGGAGTTGCTGGGGGTGTTAGTGCTGCCCTGACACCTGCGTCTGTCCCTCTTTCCACCAGCGTTGGGCATCTGCGAGGGGGTGAGCGAGAGGGGCTCACTGTCCAAGATTGCAGCCGTGGTGGATGTGATCCAGAGCAGCAGCTCAGAGCCGGGGCTGCGCTTAATGGGACTCAAGCACATTATGGAGATCCTGGAGGAGGAGCCTGAGCTGCAAGGCAGCAAAGCCCAGAGCAGGCTGGGGACCAGGAATGTTGGGTGAGCTGTGGGGTGCTGTGCACCCCTGCTGCCTGGTGGGGAGGGTTGTGTCGGCAGGGTGGGTGACAGTGCTGGTGGTGGGAGTGCGGGAGGTGGTGGTGGAAGTGGGAAGGCCGCTATGTCCCTGCCTGCTCAGCAAGAAGAAAGCTGGATCTTGTGCCCCTTGGTCCCAGGCAGGGTCATTCCTGGGGCTGACCACACTGTGGTAGAGCCGTGTGGGCAGGGAGAAGGTGATAGGCAGGGCCCGAGGTGTTGATGTGCCGGTGGTGGTGCCAGGAGGCTCCTCCTGAGATGCCCTTTCCCGTGTAGGGAGAAGCTGGTGAAGGTGGCAGTGGAGCTGCTGGCCATGGAGGCGGCAGAGAAGGCCGTGGTGGTGGTGACGCTGCGGCTGCTGGCCCTGCTCATGGCCAAGTACGACTGGCGCGTGACGTTTGCCATGGAGGGCGGTGTGCGGGCCGTGCTGTCCTGCATGCAGCAGCACGCCTCCTCCGCCCTGGTGCAGCAGGCTGGCCTGGCAGTGAGTGTGGCAGAGGGGATGCTGCGGGTGGTGGGCAGGCTGTGAGCTCACCCCGGTGTGCCGGAGGTGCTCGCTGCCCTCCTGACTGCTGCTGTCCTTGCAGGCCCTGAAGGTGCTGGTGGGAGCTGTGGCCGGCGAGCCAGGAGGTGCCGCTGGGAAGCTCTCTCCCTTGAAGCAGGCTGACGCGCAGCTGATTCGGGAGATCTTTGCCAGCATCGGCTCTGCCTCCAGCGAGGGCTCAGCAAACCTGCTGAGTGCCATCCCTGCCGCCCTGAGCACCATGCTTAGGGTCCCCGGGTAGGGCAGAGTGAGGACGCTGGCAGGGGTGGGATGGGCAAGGCAGGCAGGCGAGTTGGTGGGTGCCAGGGTGAGGAAGGCGCCCGCATGGCTCTGTCCCTGCAGGGGCTCCTCGGGCGTGCAGAACGGCTTGCTGGTGGTGAACATGCTCATGGACGGCCACCGGGGCCTGGCGGAGCAGCTGGTGAGCTGCGACCTCCCCGCGGTGCTGCAGAGCTGCTGGAGGGACGGGCAGAGCCCCGGCTGCCCTCACGCGACGCTGGCCCTCGGCACCATCAACCGCCTCGCGGAGCACGGGCTGCCCCTGGGCCCGCAGAGCACAGGTAGCAGCTGCCCGGCCCCGCTGTGCCATGGCCCCGCTGTGCCGCAGGCAGGGCAGGGCAGGGCAGAGCAGCCGCTGCCGCCTCGCGAGCCGGGGCCTGGGCCGGGCCCACGTGTCCTTGTCGTGGCAGGCAGAGAGGCCCCACTGGAGCTGGGGGACGTGCGGAGGCTTCTGAGCGGCCTGGGGGACAGCGTCTTGTCCAAGGACGTGCTGGTGGCCCTGGAGCGGCAGCTCTGCGCCGAGGGCCCTGTCCCCTCTGGCGAGGCGGCCCGGCTGCTGCAGGACCACAGATGCTTCCGGCCGCTGCTGCGCAGCTTCGAGCTGCTGGGGGCAGAGAGGGCCGTGAGCCTGAGCATCCTCAGGTGGGTGCAGGGGCCTCCACAGCAGGGGCCTGAGTGCTGGTGGTGATGCTGGGGGCAGGCGGTGCGTGTTTGTGGGTCCTGGTGGGGCTGTTCTTCACCAGGGGTGGGTGCTGACCGGGGTGTCCTGGGGCACAGGGCCATATGGGGATGGAGCAGCATGTTCCTGGGAGCTCAAGGGGTGTCTGAGGCACCAGGGGAGTCAAGGCTTCCAGTCCTGTGTGCTGTTGGTGTTCCAGAGAGGCAGGGAAGCAAGGCTGCCTCTGGCACCACCCACCCATTGCCTGTGTGCCATGGCCTGAGTGAGCCCCCTCTGTCACCCAGGATCCTGAACAAGATCCTGGATGGTTACCAGGAGGATGCGCTGCCCTGGCACGAGTGCGTGGAGCCCTGCGTGTCCTCCCTGAGCGCCCACAGCAGCGACCGGGAGGTGAGGGGCCCACAGGGATGTGCTCGGTGCGCTGGGCTGGCTGAGCCGCCGGCAGCAGCCCTGCCTGTTGTGGGCAGCGCAGCAGGAGAGGTGGGGAGCGGCAGCTGTGGTTGTGTCCTGGCTGCTGGCATTGCCCTGGCCGTGCCTCGCCAGGCTCCAGCGCTGCTGCTGCGGTGTTGGGGTGGAGGGGATGGAGCGCGGCAGCACCGCTGCCTCCTGCTGCTGCTGCTGGGCCTGGCAGGTCCTGTCTGCTCACGGCTGCTGCTCCGCAGGTGCTGCAGGAGGTCGTTGGCTTCCTGCACCGCCTGGGCAACGCCAGCAAGGACTGCGCGGTGGTGATGCGCTGCGTGGGCACCCACGAGGCTCTGGCCAAAGCGCTGAACAAGCACAGCACGGCCCCGCCGCTGGCACCAGCCCTGCTGGCCCTGGTGACCGACTGCGAGAAGCACGCCGGCATCTCCAAGAAGCTGATGAGCAGCATCTTGGCCGGCTGCATCCAGGTGGGCCTCGGGGGGCCCGGTGGTGCTGGGCCTTGGGGTCTCGGGGCCATTCAGCGGCTCTGGCACCAAGGGGCAGCCTCCTGCTCTCTGCCTGCCACAGCCCTTGGTGGTTGAGGGGAGGAAGACCCAGAGCCCCAGGTCAGAGCCTTGCCCCATCCCATAGCTGGTGCTGGGGCAGATCGAGGAGCACCGCCGGAGCCACCGGCCCATCAGCATCCCCTTGTTTGATGTCTTTCTGCACAACCTGTGCCGAGGTGAGTGTGGTGAGCGGGAGCTGAACCCCTGCCTGGCACGTGCTGGCCTGGCTGCTGGAGGCTCCGTGTGCTTCTTGTACAGGCTCCAGCATGGAAGTGAAGGAGGAGAAGTGCTGGGAGAAGGTGGAGGTCTCTTCCAACCCCCACAGGGCCAGCAAGCTCACAGACAGGAACCCCAAGACATATTGGCAGTCGAACTCTAGCACCGGCTCCCACTTCATCACTGTGCACATGCGGTGTGGTGTGGTGGTCAGGTGGGGCTGGGCTGGGAGAGCTGTGAGGGGCCTTGGGTACCAGAGAGCAGGGGGCTCTGCTGAGGGGAGAGGGCTTTGGGCCCCTGTGTGAGCCCTGCCCCAGTGGTCCCTGTGCTGGGGGTTACTGGATGTGGGCAGTGGTGTGTGGGGCTGGCAGGGGCCAGGGCAGGGGAGGTGGGGACTGCTGGGCAGCACCACATCTGCTGTGCTGCAGGGAGATGAGCATGCTGGTGGCCAGCGAGGACTCCAGCTACATGCCGGCCCGTGTCGTGGTGTTGGGGGGAGACAGCCTTGCCACCATCAGAACTGAGCTCAATGCAGTGAGTCTCTTGAGGGCTCTTGGGACCATGGGGCTGCATGGGAGCCATACGCTGGTCCTTGCTGTGCCCCAGGAAGGTCCCGTCCTGGTGCGGGGCCCTGGGAGATGCCCCGTGGGGAGGTGGGGATGGCAGGAGCTGTGCTGCGTGAGCCTTCTTGCTGTAGGCAGTGGGTGCTGGAGACTTGGGCTACAGCAGCCTGGTGTGCTGGGGCTGTCAGCCAGGAGTGGGGTCCTTGCTGTGTAGGGGCTCCTGGGGAGGGACAGAGGCCATGGCTCTAAGAGGGTGGTCAGAGGAGCACACAGGGTGGCTGTTGCCTGCCACTGGGCTTGCTGAGGGCTCTCTGTCTGCTTGTAGGTGACCATCCTGCCGTCAGACAGCAGAGTGATCCTGCTGGAGAACATGAGCCGCTTCTGGCCCATCATCCAGATCCGGGTGAAGCGGTGCCAGCAGGTAGGGGAGCAGGAGGCTAGGGCAGGGAGCTGTCAGTGTGTGGGGTTGGGGCCATGCCCATGGAGCTGTGTCCCACAGGGCGGCATCGACACCCGTGTGCGTGGCATCGAGGTGCTGGGTCCCAAGCCCACTTTCTGGCCGGTCTTCAAGGAGAAGCTGTGCCAGCGGGCGTTCCTCTCCTGCGCTGCTCGGGCTCATGCCTGGTGCCAGGAGATCCGCTGGGACCGGGGGCGACTGCTGCAGCTCTTTGGCAGGTGAGTTGTGTCCTGGCTGTGCCACCGCATCCCTGGGCTCCGAGGGGCTGTGGGGCGAGCGGGGCTTCAGCTCGGATGTGCCTGGCAAGGGGCTGCGCTGCTGTCCTGGGACTCCCCGAGGTATCAGCAGCACCGTGTGCTGCCCGGTCGCTGTTGCAGGCTGAACCGGGCGCTGCGGCATGAGCAGGGCTTCGCCGAGCGCTTCCTCCCTGACGAGGAGGCGGCGCGGGCCTTGGGCAGGACGTGCTGGGAGGCCCTGGTGACCCCGTTGGTGCAGAGCATCACCAGCCCAGGTACCCTGCGCTCTGGCGGGCCCGTGCCCCAAGCTGAGGCAGCCGCACTGAGCCTGGTTTCCTCGCAGACCCTGACGGTGTCAGCCCCTTGGCCTGGCTGCTGAGCGAGTACCTGGAGAGCGTGGAGCCGCCGCGCCGCGCCATGAGCCCCGCTGCTGCCTTTGGTTCCCGTGTGCGGCGCCTGACCCAGCTCCTGGTGCACGTGGACCCCGGGGGCCGGGAGCCGGCGGAGGCGAGAGGTGAGCGTGGGGCTGGGACGGTGCTGGCCTGGAGCACGGGGCTGTGGCTGTGGGGAGGTGCTGGGGGGCTTGAGGAGGGCCCAGTGGCACCGGAGGCTCCAGAGCAGGGAAGGGCTTGTGGCCGTGCCCCTGCAGTGGCTGTGGGCACTTGGAATCTGCTCTGCACTGAGCTCACAGGGAGAGGGGAGGCTACTGGTGGTCAGCGTGCAGGGCCTGCCTATGGAGCTGCGCTGAGCCTGGTGTTGTCCCTTGGCAGGTGGGAAGGAGGAGAAGAAAAAGGAGGAGCCGGCCGGGCCTGTGAAGGAGATGGTGGAGAAGTCAAGCAGCCTGTGGGGCATCTCGCAGTGCTGGCGTGGCGTGGTGCAGCAGCAGGTAGTGCTTGGAGGGCTGGCTGTGGGGCCAGAGGGCACGTGGGACCTCACACCGGACACGCGTAGTGCCATGCAGGGCTTGACAGTGGCCTGGGTGTTGTGTGGGGAGGGTGCAGGGCTGTACCTGGCCTCTGCAAGGCCTGGAGGGGTGTGGGAACAGCCCTTCTGTGCTCACTGCCTCAGCAGGGCTCAGGCATCAGCCTGTTGCCACAGGCTGGGAGACAGGTACAGGGTTGGGCTGCTTATTCCAGTGCTGGGCAGTGTCCTGCCCCTGCCCAGCCTTTAGGCTGTGCTCCTGTGTCTCCACAAGCTCTTGGTAGCTGAGTGCTGGCCAGGATCTGGGCAGCTGGTGTCAACAGAGTGAAGTTGAGACTGCAGGCATTCCTGCGGGCCCCGTGCACATCCTGCTGTGGGCTTGATCCCTCTCATAGCCCACCCTGCTGTGGTGCTCACCTCTCTCGTAGCCCACCCTGCTGTGGTGCTCACCTCTCTCGCACATCTCGCTGTGGTGCTCACCCCTCTCCTGTCGTGTCCCACAGGTGCAGCGGTTCCTGGAGGCAGCTGGGCAGGCACCAGACCTCGTGGAGCGTTACTGCGGGCTGTACCAGCGCCTGCGCGGAGCCACGGAGGAGCTCTTTGGGCAGCAGGCTGCCTTTGCGCTGGCCCTGGGCCAGGGCTTCGCGGGGGCTCTGCTGCAGCTCTCCTTCCTTGCTGCCCTGCACGTGAGTCGAGGGAGCGCGGCACCAGTGCCGGGGCTTTCCCAGCTGCTCCCCCCAGGGCTGCTCCCCCAGCCCAGCCCTGCAGCAGGGGTGAGCCCCCTCCGCAGCCAGCCCTGTCCCTCTGTAGGTGAGTGAGCAGTTTGCCCGCTACCTGGACAGGCAGATCCAGGAGCTGCGCAGGGCTGCGGGCAGCACAGGGCCGCTGCAGCAGATCCTGGAGCCCTTTGTTGTCTTCAGTAGCCTGGAGCTCGCCCACACCTTCGAGCACTTCTACCGGTGAGGGGTGCCGTGTCCCCATGGGACCAGAGGGCCTGGGGTCCACTCTGTTGCGTGACAGGGGAGGTGCAGGCGATGCTGAGCCCGGCTTTGTGTGTCTGTGGTGCTCCTGCTTTGCTTTTCCCAGCTCTGGTGTCCGGAGGGAAGGGCTGTTGAGTGGCTGCAGGGGCTGCTGGTCTGTGGAGGCACATTCCCTGCTGGCAATGGAGAGGGGAGATGGGTGCTGCCGGGCCCATGTGCTGTGGGGGGAGGCCGGAGCCAGGGGCAGGGCTGTCTCCTGGCACGTGGCTGATTGCCACGGGGCTGGGGCAGCCGCTGACCTGACGCTGGTGCCTGTGGCAGGCACTACCTGGGTGACCGGCTCCTGGTGCAAGGGCCATCGTGGCTGGAAGGAGCCATCGTGGAGCAGATGGGGCTGTGCTTCCCCAGCCGCTTCCCCCAAGCCATGCTGAGCAACCTGGCCGAGTCGGAGGAGCTGCAGCGGCAGTTTCGCCTCTACCAGCTGCAGGAGCAGGACAGGCAGCTGCTGGAGCTGGACAAGGGCCTGGACGAGGTGAGTGCTGCTGGGGTGAGGAGCCAGGGCCTGCCCGTGTTCCTCACAAGGCTCCCGAGGCCCGTCCTGAGCCGTGCTCCTGCCCCCGTGCCAGACACCGGGGACGGCCTCGGTGGCGGATGCGCCGGAGGTGACGGTGCTGGCCCTGTCCCCGCGCTGCTGGCCCGTTTCGCCGCTCTGCCACATGGACCAGCCCCAAAGGTTCTTCTCGGCGGCGCTGAGCTCTCCCCTGGACGAGTTTGCCAACTTCTGCAGGCACAGTGAGTGCTGGGCAGTGCCCAGGCCCTGCATAGCAGCTCGGCCAGGAGCAGCAGGAGGGCAGGGGTGTGCTGGGGTCAGGCAGGGCTGGCTCTTGTGCTGATGCTGTTTCTTGCACTGATGCTGTCTCTGGCAGGCCAGAGCCTGCTGGGCTTGGAGTGCACGAAGCCCTGGCGGTTGCAGTGGACGTGGCTGGGCCACGCTGAGCTGCAGTTTGGAGACTGCATCCTCCACGTGTCCACGCTGCAGATGTACATCCTGCTGTGCTTCAACAGCGCTGAGGTAGGAGCTGGGGTAATGTGGGGTGGCGAGGCAGCAGATGCTGGAGCATGGCTGGACCATGTCCTCCCTTCTGGTGGGGTCTTCAGCACTGTTAGGGGCACAGGCTGCCCTCTGTCCACCGGGCTGTGGCTGGTGAGTCTTGGCCTCTGGCAGGAGGTGGCTGTGGAGGCCCTGCTGCAGGTCACAGGGCTCCCTGCTGACCTGGTGCACCACGCACTGGCACCGCTGACTCATGGTGAGGGTGTCCTGGTGTGGAGCTGCCCGGTGGGAGGTGAGTGTGGGGCTGGAACAACCCTGGGAGGAGCTGGTCTGAGCCCTGAGCGGGTGCTGGGGTGGAGGGGAAGGGAGGGGGCTGGAGTGAGCCTGTCTGTGGGTGCTCGGGGCTCAGGGCTGTGTGTCGGGTTGGGGCATAAGGCCACGTGTGGGGCTGGGGCCAGGGGTGGTGGTGTCATTGCTTGGGGCCACGTGTGGGGCACAGGGATGGGGCCTAGAGCTGTGATGGCAGCAATGGGAGGGTTTGGTCCAACAGCCACACACATGTCCTGGGCTCCTCCAAGTCCCAGCTGGGGGCTTGGCTGACCCCGGGCCGGGTGTAGCTCCAGGCACACTGCGGCTGAACCAGGCAGCCCTGGCCCATGCCTCTGGCCGCCACTTGAGGCTGCTGCCCCAGCAGAGGTACCTGTGGGCGGAGAGGGCTGAGGTCAGCGCCCTGGAAAGGAAGAGGAACATCCTGTGCTGCCTCATCACCCGCATCCTCAAGGTGGAGAAGCAGCTCCACATCGACAACCTGGTGTTTAGGGTATGGAGGGCTCCAGAGGCAGAGTGGGGCTGCCTGGGTGCTGCACCACACTGCAATGTGGGGCTCTCTTGGTGCTGTAGGTGATTGATGCCTGTCAGAAGGGTGAGCTGAGGCCAGGGCTGCAGTTCCTGAGCTTCTGCTGCCACAGTGTGGATGTGCTGTCCTGTGTCCTGCACCTACTGAACCAGGGATACCTGCGGCGCCAGGAGGAGAGGCCTCATGTCTTGGAATACATCTCTGCTGAGCCCACGACACCACCTACCTCCCAGGTCCAGCCTCAGGTCACCTTCCAGACTGTTGAGATCAAGACGGCTGCAAGACCAGCCTCTGCCAAAAAGAGACAGACTTTTTCCACTTTCAGGTAGAGGAGGATCCGATGGACACAGGCTGGGTCCGGTCTGTCTCTTCCTGAGCACTTGTGGGGTTTATTGTCAATAAACGAGCCAAGTTCCACCCGCTCTCAGTTCATTATTGTGTCGGGGAGCTCAGCTCGCCCGTGGCCAGAGCGTGGCCAGGTCACACACTGGCTGCCGTGCCCACCAGCCCTGACCTCTGTGCTTGCTGCAGTGGTAGCTGTGCCCTGTGCA
>JAUCNL010069385.1:12652-23566 GCA_032353615.1 Micropsitta geelvinkiana | reverse complement strand
GTTTTGCGTAGTTCACTTCAAACTTTTGTCATGCTTCCCATTTCTTTATTGCAAAGCGGGACTGAAATAGTTCATTGCTGAAGTCCGGGAACTCTTAAAACCCTTATCAAGGAGCTCTCAACACACGCTCTATCACCCAATAGAGTAGTTGGCAAGTGCATTGCAAATAGATGCTAGACTTCACTGGGTATTTATTGTGGTGGTGACAACTAGGCCTGGAAATCCCAGAAGGAAACTGTACAGTGATTTACAAGTTCCTGCCCATGTAAGCTCCACAGGGAAAAGCAGCAGCCTGCTTAAATAGCATCCTAGAAGCCTGCTTAAACAGCCTTGCCAGCCTTTGCCAGAAGCTCCTCTCAGACCCTCGTGTTTCACAGGAGACACGTTTAAAGTCTTCTTCTGAATCCCGTTTCCTGGAGAAGAAACTGAAGCAGCTCAGGTGCACCAAGTCAGACACAGTAGGTCTTTGCTGCATTCTTAACCTCAGCTCCTACGCTGAGACCTCCGGGACCAAGCAACTCGCAACTACCAGCCAACTGAACCGGCTGCCTTGCCGATGCCGTGTCAAAAACACATTACCCTCTCCAGGCCAGCAAACCGGAAAACCAGTGACTGGCTTCCGAGACCAACAGCAACAGGACAGGCTGTCTGCAGCACAGTTCACCTCAGGCATTTGCGGAAGGGACCACCAGAGTACCAGGAACTTGTGGCCTCCCAGAGAACGGCTGTACTTGGCTGATAGTGGTACGTAAGCCTTTCAGAAGGTTACTCGTGATCACAAGGGAGCAAGCCAGCTACTCAGCTACTTGAGCCCTCCCCAGGAAACGTGGGAGAGAGCGAGCTCCAGGAGAAAAGGCCCCCAACCCTCTGCAAATGCGCCAGACATTTGCAGCACCTTTCACCTGCGCCCTCCTTAGCTTTCTGCTTTGGGCTGTAGTCCAGTTCCGAAGACACTGCCGGCTCCTCTCCACTTCAGAGCTCCTTCTGCTTAGGCATATTTGGTCCCAGGCACCAGACCAAGCCCACGGGAAAACAAAAGTCCCTGGACCACACACTGTTATTGCCAGGGCCTCCATAGCAATTGCTTTGATCTATGATCTCTGCTTGCTAATACAGACACAGCTGCTGATAAACTCTTGAGTGTCTCTCACCAGCTCATTGCTTGCCCACTTCTGGATGCTGCGTTTGGGCTCCGCGACCTGAGCCCCTCGAGCTGTCCTCTGCCATGCAGCACCTTGTTCAGCAGTCAAACTGCCTTCCTACCTTGGCTCGAACAGCAGTCAAACAGCATCAAACCTACAAGATGCTGCGTTGGAGACACCACTGCAGTGTAAAACTTGCTTGCAGAGCTTTCTCAAAACACTGTAAGCAATGGCAAACCGCACGTGTCCTGCCCATGTCCAGCACCTCAGATGCTCTGCCTCCTTCTTGTCACTGTTTACAACCCTATGACCAGGTAAGAGTGTTTTGCACAAGAGATGAGCTCCTTTACCTCAGAGTGGTGATGCTGTAGCAAGCCTCCCGCTTCCCCACGTTGCGCACCAGCAGAGTTTTCTGGGTGCTGAACCTGACTGGACAGTCGGAGAAGTTCAGCTGCTCCGGGAAGTCCAGGGTGGCTCGGGCACCTATTGCTCGGATGGGCACAGAGAACTTCTCCCTCTCTGTGATGATGATAAGCTCATCGGAATAATCCTGCAGGCAAAGAAACAACCTCAGCGTAAACAGTGCGTTTAGCAGCATGCCCACGGCAGAAAAAGAGCTGCTGGTTTCTGTGACTCTCGCAGGAGCATTCCATCATGTACTCGCACTTTTGACCTTCATGGCCTTTCATTACAGATTGGCTCCCAAGCAGGGGCAGCCAGGGACCATGGGGCAGATCCTCTTTAGTTTTCTACAGGCATGCTGCTTGAGAACAGGACAGAGTATTCAACTACATTTAAGCAGCAAACAGAAGATGAGTAAAAGGCCATGCGCAGAGAGCAGACTCCCAGCCCTGAAGCCAACAGACATGACACTAAATATTCCACCACTGAAGGAGAAAGCAGCCTGAAACAGGCAAGAGCCTCCAGCCTACAGGAGCACAGCCTTCACCACCACCAAAGAGTCTCCCCCAGGGCTAGATCCAGTGCAACCCCACTGAACCCAGGCCAGCTCTTCAAAACCCACACCACATGCCTGCTTTGGAATCCAGCCCTGCAGGTTCACCTTCCCCTCAAGGCGCCATCTCTCGGGACCTCCAGTCTCACCTTGTTCTCATCAGGTCTGAAAAGGATGCGGTAGGTTGAAGACATGCCCGGTGCTACCTTATAGTCCTCATCACTCGGGCTGATCAACTCGAAGTAAGGAGAGTTCCCGAGGATGACATTCAGCAGACGAGGAACCTGCCAGAAAGACATGGAACTATGATTTTGTTGCTTGTGGAAACACGAGAAGGGACCAGGACAGGCCACGTGACATCCTTCCTTATCACCTTTTCAAAACACTTTTAGCTCTGAAGGTACACGCACGTAACACACAAGGGTGGATTTGAATCCCTTCTGCTGAGCTACATAGCTGCAGGACAGAGGAGTAGGAACAACATGCCCTGCTGTGAAGGAAGCAGTAAGGAGATGCAGTACCTCAAGTCATCTGCATATTCAACAAGCCCAAAGAACATGCTTGCTTCTGCTTGCACACATCCATGCGATCATGCCTCTGGAGGGGGAATGTATTATCTGAAGGCAAACCAGCATGTGTTATACGGGGGGGAGGAAGTCACTTCTGACACACCAGGGTGGAGTGGGGTGGTCAAGCTGCGGTGCTAGTCATGGGGCTGGACCAGCAAGAGAAGGAGACCACAGACACTCTGGCCTTCCTGAGAATAAAAGCTTACCTCAAGAGCAAAAGGACAAGCACAGGAAGACAAAAGAACAACCCCAGGAAGAAGCAGATGGCTAAGAGAATTTAAAGGGGGCTGCAAAGCAGCAACGGAGATCCATAATACAAGGAAAGGCTGGTGCAGACATGAGAGCACCCAAGGCGCCTGTATGATGGAAAGCCAGACAACCTCCCAGGCTGTGCCTATCAATTATGGTCCTCAAAGGCACTTTCTGCTTTGAGAAACGTGACCAGCACTGCCTCACAGTGTGCCTTCGTTACTGAAAGACACCCTGCGCTTCAGGAACAGCCTGAAGACAGGAAAGCAATTCGACAGCAAGTAGGCGAGAGCAGTAAGCATATAGCGAAGCACTTCCGTACTGGAGCGATTACAGAGCACCTATTGGGCTCGCTCACACTTTGCCTCTGTTACGCTTTGCTGCCAGCTGGAGTTTTAGGGAGCAGACCACCTCAGCTACCATGCAGGATACATCAGTAGGATTCAGAGGAACGTGGGAAAGTCATGAGGCAGAGCACAATGGTCCTTTTCTCCAGGACATGACCAAAACCCAGCAAAATTAGGACATCATAAACTCTCTTGGGATTATCATCTCTATCTTTGTGTATTTAAATATGCCAAGGGTTTTCCTTAGAGATGATCTTCCTTTTACATCAGGGCTGTCCATTGCCTGAGGTCGTACTAGCTTCACAACTAATTCATTTTGGGTGAAATCAACAGTTCACGCACTGCCTCCCCTTCACAGGGCACAGAAATCTCAAGCTGCAGCTGCACCAGTCAAGTACGTTTTACTGGGAATGGCACCGACATCAACGCAGATGTTTGCCTCTTCGCTGGTACTTGGCAAAGGCAAACATTCTGAGGTGCTGCACGGATGAGGGAGCAGCTGAAGCCAAAAGACACAGTGGGAATGAAGCAGAGCAGTAGGAAAAGAGAAACTGAGGCCCGTCTTAATAAGCGAAGGGCACACCTACAGCAAAGATTGCCCAGAGTCACTGTGAACCACACCAGTGGTGTCCCTTGGGCATAGGTACCCACGTTACAACTTCCCAGTATTCTCAAGCTAAACCAAGAATGACACAGAACTCTCTGGGAGTAACTGAGGGACCACACCTTCATCCTTCCTTGCCAAAGGGTCTTCCATGCTCTAGCATGTCCCTCTAAAACCTGTCATCTCAGGAGATACTTTGACTTCTCTTGCTCTTCCTCCCCCTACATTAAGCCCTGACAGTGTCACTCCTTTTGTCCCCTTCTTTGTTTCTCCCAACAGGGAGATTTGAGGAGGGGCTTAATTCACCTGCACGCTTCCACCTCCCCCCCACCCAGTGCCCTCCTCTCGCGCACACATCTTGCTCTTTCTTAGCCAACAGGATCTTGAATTACTCCTGTTTCTGACCTTTCTCTGCTTCCAGCATACTTCCTGTGACGTACCAAGAGAATCCCTGTGCGGGAGAAAGTGCTCTGGGACCGGACATTGAACTCAGCCCCTTTCCTCCCTCCTGTCTTTTCCCACCAGCTTGCTCTTGGCACATGCCTCACTGGAGCAAATGTTTCCCCAACTGAAACTCAAAAGCTCTCCGTTTCCCCCTTTGCAGCAGAGCAGAACAAAATTGCTGACATTTCTCAACTTCTCCCTGCTCAACTTTCTTAGGAAATCTCAAAAGGACCACAATCTTTCCAGTTCCAGTAGGAGACCTTCAGGAGCACATTACCCTGCCTGCGCTGGGATTCTCCAAAGGGAAAGCACAGCCACGCTGGCTTAGAAACACCTGAGCAGAACGGAACCAAACTTAGCAGGAGCCTCAAGTGGCACCTCAACTCCTCCCCTTTAACTGCTCCTGCTAAGCCAGCCTGTTTTCACCGCTCTTCCAAAACACCCAGCCTGGAGTGCTAACGCCAGGAGTTATAACTTACTCCAGCACAAAGCGGAGAAGACTCAGTCCCTGTGCTTTGACAGGGAGCTGCACACAGGTGGCTGAACAGGCTGAGAGAGGAAAACATGCCCTGCCGGAAACCAAGATTAATCGAGGAGCCACCGGGACACGGTGCACACTCGAGTTAAAGCATGACAGCAGGCAAGAAGTGCACAGCCCTCAACACTCCCATCAGTCCAGGGCTTTCAAAGGGAAGCATGCTGGCTCAAAAAGCTCCTTCGGGTTAGATACCACCAGTGCACGGCCAAAACCGGCGGGAGAATCCCCAGCATGGGAACATTTCCCCCCATCTTGCCGAATAACGCTGGTGAGACATTTTATTCTGGATGCGCTGTGCTGCAGCAGCTAACTTGCTCTGCTGCACTCCACGTGAATTTCACTGCTCTCCTCCTCCAGCACACTGTTCAACCTCCACAGCCCAGCACTTACCCTGTCTTTGTTCCTCAGGGCTAGCGGCGCTATGTAGAACTGGTGGGGAACGTAGTTCTCAAACACCACCTCGGATGGGAAAGGCTGGAACAGCCTGCGGTCCAGGTCAACTGCTGAGAACTGCACATGCAAGACAGAGCAGAGAGAGCTTCAGCTGCTGGGAGAAAGATTAACGAATGAAAATCCCACACTCATCTCCAGTAAATACAGTCTCTTGGTGAGTACATCTGCCCAGCTCACACTAGGAGATGGGAGCTCACTCACCTCTGCTCTCAGCTGAGCAAAGGTTTCTGGACCATGCTGAGCAGCCTCAAGCTAAGAAGCTCTTTTGGAGGCTGTTTCTCCAGGTTGCCTTCTCCAAAAGGCAAAGCAGCGCTCACCTCCAGCAGAGCCCTCTGCTAAGGTGCTCACTCAGCTCCAGACACATGCTGGAACACCCACGAGCACTCAGGGAGCAAGCAAAACCCAGGAGTTTCCGTGAGCCTCCACAGGAAACCATTTGCAGATGAACCTCCCTCTGAGACAGCGAGACTGAGTCCCACGCACCCCAAATATCTTTTTTCTGATGTAGAGCCTAGAAACCAGGCGCAAGACACCAGCACCAGGGAGGAAAGGCCAGGAAGAAAGTAACAGGGCAGTTGGCAAACAGAGAAATGAGGGGAATGCTGGATGGGGATGAAGTTCAGCTCTTTTCCCAGCATTACTGGGCAACTTGAGCTAGACTGCCATCAGCAGCCCCTTTCCCCATGAGCTTTAAGTTGATGCTTCACTCGTCCTGACCCAGCCCTCCCCCAGTAGCGTGCTTTAGCGACGGTAGCTCAACTCCAGCAAAACCCAAAAACTGCAGCGGAGGTTCCACTGGCTTCGTGCAGACCAGGACTTCAGTGGCTCACTGGAGAAACATCTTTTGCCTTTCCCCCAGCAGAAAGAACTCCATGAATGGGAGGCTTTTGACACAAAAATAGTAAAGGAGGCTCAGCAAGCAGTTACCACCTATGCCTTAAAATCATCATATACACAGTCTGTTGTTGCTTATATTTCTTTCGGTAGGGCAGGAAGACTAATGCTTATGTAGCTATCAACCCTTGGAGACCTTTACAGATATTGCTGACTACTTCTTCCGATGTAGGCTGGCCACCTGTGTCGGAATGAGTATGCATTTTGGTCAGTATAAAAGCCCAAGGCTCATGCAATGTGGGGGAGGCAGAACCTCTGCGGGGACGCCCGCTAAAGTTGAGCCTGCCACCTCGCACTGCGATGATGCTTCTTGGAGCTGGTTTCCTGATTGTCTTCACAGGGTCCTTGTGCCACATCCTGTACGTGGTACCGTGTAGTGGGAGTAATGATTAAGATAGCAACTGAAGCTAAAACTCTGTATGGCGTGTTGAATGTCTGGATTTTGTGTAATTGCATGAAGTTTACTTGTGGGATCCCACGTGTGTGTGTGTATGTTGAGGTCAGACAGTGTTCTGTGCATTTTTGTTGTAGGGTTTGTGTATTGTTATTTTAACGATTTTGATTTTGTTGCCGTGTATTTTTCACTGTCTTCAACGCATGGATATGAATGCTACGAAGCACGTTTGGCTTGAGTGAAAAAATAAAAATAAAAACCAGATATACCTCTCCCGCCAGCAGAACGTATTGCAAAAGCCATCTATGTTTTGAATTTTCTGCGCTTAACTGGATAAAGGACCGAGCCACCTATCTCCGAGACTTGCATTCTGGGGAATGGAAGGGTCCTCTAGAAGTCATAATGACTGGGAGTCATAATGTCTTTCCACAGATTCTGGACCCCAATGGGTACCAAGTCGGTTTGTGAAACCGTACCGTCAGGATTCTGTATCTTGACACTGATTATAATTGTGGCATGGTTGTACTGAATTTGAAGGGATGTGCTGCATGAATCTGTCAGATCATTCAGAGTCAATTTATAAGAGTATACAACAAGTAAAGGAGGGGGTTAAACGGTTAACGAAAGATGATGGAACGGATTGCTTAACAAAGCTTTTCAAGGGATAGAGAATTTCTGGATGGCTTAAAGATTTGATCATACAAGGTGTGACCATGTTATGTGCACTACTTTTATTTGTACTAGTAGCGAGTTGTATGTTACGGTGTGTAATATCAGCGGTTAAGAAGGACGTAACATCCGTCTGGTTTGCTCAAAAAGAGGGAATTGTGGATTGGCTAAGGGACGGTGGGCATTTTGTGACCAACCCAGACGTCTTAGCCTTAGGAGACGGTGGCTACGAAAGGTGCATCTGAAGAGTGGACAAGTGAGCAATCCCAGCTGTCTGATCTTAGCCAGACTCTGAAGCAAGCTGTGAGGCCTGAATTCCAGCTACCCAGGCTGCAAGGCCTAGTCTCAGGTTACTAACGAGCAGCTATGTGCAGCATAACAAGGGAACTGGCACTTACTCAAGGCTAACGGGATGTGGGAGCAGGGAGGCAAAGCTGCAAGATAGTAGATGGACAATTTTTCGCTAGCCTAAAGAATGTGTGTAGCTAGGTGCGTGGACAAGCCAATGTAACCAATGGAAAAGCTGCTGTTAGCGCGTGGGCTATTGTTAACCGTATAAATATAGGCGATTAGGAACAATAAAGGGAGCAAGATATGTAACTCATATTGAGTGGGTTCTTGAGTTCGGCTGATCTTCTTCAACACTCCACCACCACCAGTTGGAAATGACAACAGGACCTAATCACCAAGTTGCTTGGGTAAGCTGGAGGCAAGCACGTGCCCGCTTCAAATGTCACATCAAACAGCAAGGAAAAGGGCAGGGAAAGGCTACCTTTTGATGGGAGACTCCACCCATGTCCTGAAGCTGGGTACTCCGGGTCCGCCTCATCTCCCGAGGGCTGGCCAGCCTCTGCTTGGTGCTGAGAGACTCTTCTGCTTCTCCGACCAGCTTCGGATTACGAGATACTACCACTCTGGTCTGGAATCTATCCGCCCTTCTGGAGGACCTCATGGGCCGGGGGGTCTTGCCACTGGCCATGTCGCAGAGGTCACCTGGAAGAAGCAACAGTTGGACAACCCACAACCCCAGAACCTTAAAACCCTGCACCCATGGAACCCTGGAACCCCGCAACCTTAGCGAAGGGCTCTTACAGCTCACCCAGTTCCAGCCCCCTGCCATGGGCAGGGACACCTTCCACTAGAGCAGGTTGCTCCAAGCCTCGTCCAACCTGGCCTTGAACACTGCCAGGGATGGGGCAGCCACAGCTGCTCTTGGTAACCTGTGCCAGGGCCTTGCCACTCCTGGCAAGCCCAAAGGGTACAGCTGTGTCTCCAGCCTCTGGCATCCTTCCTAAGCGGAGAACACAAGGCCTCCCCACCCTCACTCATGATGAGACCATACTTAGGCTCCATTCATAGACTGAAACCCCACAACAAACAGCCCCTGAGCCAAAACAGCCTTTTGCTGTGGGTGCAGACCCACCAGCCACAGGGACACAGCAGGGGCCGCTGGCACTTCTCACCCTTTCTGCAAGGAGCCTGCTGATGTTTCTAACTAGCTCAGCACAGAGTTCAAGACTGATTAAGAACTATAGTTTCGCAAGGCTACTTTGCCTGGTTTACCTTACAAAGATTATCTGGCAAAAACGGCTCCTCCCAGGCATGAAATCACCCCACTGCCCAAGAGCATTTCTCCACGCAGAAGGACGCCCGAATTTTCACTTGTTAACACCCAAACTCGAGGCTCCCTACAGGCATTCCAGGCTGCCACAGCAGGAAAAAAGCAGCAAACCATCAAAGGCACGTGAGCAATCAGCTCAAATCTAAGTAAAATCCAGGATGATATTCCCTCCTGCTTCCCTGTGTTCCACATCACCTCTGCTGTGTGCACTTGCTGTACCCAGCAAGACAGCATCTAGGCAAAGATGGCCACTGCCTGCCCCTCAGCTGTTCCCCACACCCTGCGAGCAAGGCAATCGCGTCATTCCTTTACTCCCAAGACAGCTACAGCACCGCAGGCCTTTGTGGCCCTGGGCCCTGCACAGCTTCAGCAAACAAGGCTACTGTTTCCTTTTGTTCTTGCAAGAAACACCAGAGCTCTGCACTTTCCTATGGACAGGAGGACCTGCTGCAGCAAGAGCTGGCATTTAAAGCTGGGAAGAACTACTTTTCAGGGGAGAAACCTAATGGGGATGATCCAACATTAATCTGGATTTCAGTGGTTTATTGACGGGTCTTCAGAATAACTGGCTTATTCGTTCCAATTCTCCAACCTCTCATTTCACTTCACTTGAAACGAATCCTGTCGTCTCCCCCACAACGCTTATTTCCAGAGGGCTTCCAACCTCCACACCCCAGCCAGCCCAGCAGCTTCCCCCCTAGCCCTGGAGCAAGGCTCTTCTTCCACAGCCCAGAGCCCGCAGGGACCAGCCTCCCAGAGGAGCAGGAAAGGAGCACAACAGAGCAACCGGGCACGTCTCCCTGCAGGGGCAGGACAAACCAGCCACCAGGACACAGCACCACTCCAGCCCACCACCCCCTGGCTCCCTGCTCCCCACTTCAGAGAGCCCAGGCTCCCTTTGCTGCAGGAACCTACAGCTAAGCTCCGAGTCTGTACCATCACTGCAAGCTGCACGGCAATTTCAGAGCCCGTTCAAGCCCTTCTACCTGCCCAGCCCTGCTCTGAGCCCAGGGACGTTTAAATCCTGCCGGCTAGCACACAACTGCCCCATCCATCCCTGCTGCCAACGGAGCTGCCTCCTCCCTGCCCAGGGCCAGAGGCTACCTGAGGACGGGCGATTCACGCTTCTGCTGGAGGATTCCTCTGTGCAGGGCCCGGTCTTGGCTCCTGAGTGCCCTCGCGCTGCTCGGCAGCTGTGGGCAGCTGGAGGGACAGGGGCCGCCCAGGGACGCCTCGGTGTGGCTCTTGCCCACCAGCACAGCAGGTAACTGCTGCTGGGCTGCCAGCAGGCAGTGGAACCTGGGCAGCAAAGGACAGGGCTGGCACCTGGGCTGCCCAGCCCCTCTCCTCAACGCTCTGGCTTTGCCAGGTAGGGCAGGGTTTCACCAGCGCCTCGAGGAAGCAGAGCTCAGAGCCTGACAGTAGCTCAAGCCTGCTCCTGTCTCAGCGCCTGAGCAACTCCTGCTCTGACTGGGCCACGGCTGCTGCTCGCATCCAACAGCAGCAGCTCCCCTCTACGTCACAATAGGCGAGTTCCACACGCCCCGTAAAGAAGGTGCTCACCCCCCCGCACCACTTCCACACCAAGGCTGCCGCCACTTGTGGCTCTGGGATTTCTCCATCTCCAGGCTGCAGTGGAAATCGTGCTTCCTGCCTTGAGCTCTCTGGGTATCACTGTTGGCCGCCTTGTCTCTCCTCTGCTGGGTTCCACGGCCACTGCAGGGCCTTGCTAAAGTTACAGCCTTGCAGATCCCTGCAGCCCCCCAACGCCTTCAGTGTCTCCCCCGCAGTGAAGGGCTGCAGCAGGATTAAAGTGCACCTTACAGCAGCATTTGTTCACGCTCCCTGAGCGTCAGATAAATTGGTTTACACACTGCAGATGAGCCAATAATTTCTCTGCTTCAGGAGTAAAGAGAAAAGCTTCCACACTGACTGCAAAGCAACGATTTAATTCCTCCTTCGCTCGCCCAGGAGGAGCCCGGTCACACCAGGGCCATGGCCAGGCTGCCTTTGGGGTGACCCCTCCTGCTGTCCC
>JAUCNL010068480.1:8536-22929 GCA_032353615.1 Micropsitta geelvinkiana | reverse complement strand
CTATGGGTCCCTATGGGTCTCTATAGTTCCCTATGGGTCTCTATGGGTCTCTATGAGTCTCTATGGGTCCCTATGGGGGTCTATGGGTCTCTATGGGTCTCTATGTGTCCCTATGGGTGTCTATGGGTCCGTATGGGGCTCTATGGGTCTCTATGGGTCTCTATGGGTCTCGATAGGTCCCTATGGGTCTCTATGGTTCCCTATGGGTCTCTATGGGTCCCTATGGGTCTCTATAGTTCCCTATGGGTCTCTATGGGTCTCTATGAGTCTCTATGGGTCCCTATGGGTGTCTATGGGTCCGTATGAGGCTCTATGGGTCTCTATGGGTCTCTTTGGGTCTCTATAGGTCCCTATGGGTCTCTATGGTTCCCCATGGGTCTCTATGGGTCCCTATGGGTCTCTATGGGTCCCTATGGTCTTTATGGGTCTCTATAGGTTCCTATGGGTCTCTATGGGTCTCTATGGGTCCCTGTGGTCTCTATGGGTCTCTATAGGTTCCTATGGGTCTCTGTGGGTCTCTATGGATCCCTATGGGTCTCTATGGGTCCCTATGGGTCTCTATGCCTCTCTATGGGTTCCTATGGGTCTCTGTAGGTGTCTATGGTCCCTATGGGTCTCTATGGTTCTCTATAGAACCTTATGGATCTCTATGGGTCTCTATAGGTCCCTATAGGTCCCTATGGATCTTTATGGTGTCTACGGGTCTCTATAGGTTCCTATGGGTCTCTATAGGTCTCTATGGAGTCTCTATGGGTCCCTATCGGTCTCTATTGGTCCCTATGGATCCCTATGCGTCTCTATTGTTTCTATAGGTCTCTGTGGGTCCCTATGCGTCTCTATGGTCTCTATCGGTCTCTATGGGTACCTATGGGTCTCTAGGGGTCTCTGTGGGGTCTCTATGGGTCCGTATGGGCCTATATGCCGTCTCTATGGGGTCTCTATGGGTCTCTATGGTGTCCCTATGGGTCTCTATGTGTCTCTATAGGTCTCTATATGTCCCTATAGGTCTCTATGGTCCCTATAGGTCTCTGTGGGTCTCTATGGTCCCTATGTGTCCCTATGGGTCCCTATGTCTATAGGACACATAGGTTCCTCTAGGTCTCTAAGGTTCCTATAGGTCCGTATGTGTCCCTATAGTCTCTATGGGTCCCGATAGGTCTCTATGGGTCCCTATGGGTCCGTATGGGGCTCTATAGGTCTCTATGGTCTCTCTGGGTCTCTATAGGTCCCTATAGGTCTCTATGGTCCCTATTGGTTCCTATGTATCCCTATGGTCTCTATGGGTCTCTATAGGTTCCTATGGGTCTCTATGGGTCCCTATGTGTCCCTATGGTCTCTATGGGTCTGTATGGGTCTCTATGGGGTCTCTATGGGTCCCTATAGGTCCGTATGGGGATCTATGGGTCAGTATGGCTCTCTATAGGTTCCTATAGATTTGTAAGGTCCCTATAGGTCCCTATGTGTCCCTATGATCTCGACAGGTTTGTATAAATCCCTGTGGGTGTCTATGGGTCCCTATGGGTCTCTATGTCTCTCTATGTGTCTCTATGGGTTTCTATGGGTCTCTATGGGGTCTCTGGAGTCTCTATGGGTCTCTATGGGTCTCTATGGGGCTCTATGGGGCTCTATGGGGCTCTTTGTGCTCTATGTCCTTGCTATGATGAACGTGTGCGATGCGTGCAAATCAAACCGATCTCCCCTGTTCTGCTGATGAAGCCCTCCCAAGGTTCTCCTATAGGTCCCATAGGTTCCTATGGGTCTCTATGGTTCCCTATGGGGCTCTTTGGGTCCCTATGGCTCTCTATGGGTCTCTATGGGTCTCTATGGGTCTCTATGGGTCCCTATGGGTCCCTATGGGTCTCTATGGGTCTCTATAGGTCCCTATGGGTCTCTATGGTTCCCTATGGGGCTCTTTGGGCCCCTATGGGTCTCTATGCGTCTCTATGGGTCCCTATGGGTCTCTATGGGTCTCTATGGGTCCCTATGGGTCTCTATGTGTCCCTATGGGTCTCTATGGGTCTCTATGAGTCTCTATGGGTCCCTATGGGTGTCTATGGGTCCCTATGGGTCTCTATGGGTCCCTATTGGTCCCTATGGGGCTCTATGGGTCCCTATGGGTCTCTATGGGTCCCTATGGTCCCTATGGGTCTCTATAGGTCCCTATGTGTCTCTATGGGTCTCTGTGGGTCCCTATGGGTCCCTATGGGTCTCTATGGGTCTCTAGAGGTCCCTATGGTCTCTATGGGTCTCTATAGGACCCTATGGGTCTCTATGGGTCTCTATGGGTCTCTATGGGTCCCTATGGGTCCCTATGGTTCTCTATAGATCAGTATGGGTCTCTATGGATGACTATGAGTCTCTATGGGTCTCTATGGTTCTCTATTGCTCCGTATGGGTCTCTATGGGTCTCTATAGGTCGCTATGGGTCTCTATGGGTCCCTATGGGTCTCCATGGGTCCCTTTCGGTCCCTATGGGTTCCTATGGATCCCTATGAGTCCCTATGGGTCTCTATGGGTCTCTGTGGGTCCCAAATTTTTCCTATGGTTCTCTATGGGTCTCTATTGGTGCCTATTTGACTCTATCGGTCTCCATAGGTTCCTATGGGTCCCTATGGGTCTCTATGGGTCCCTATGGGACCCTATAGGTCCCTATAGGTCTCTGTGGTCCGTATAGGTCTCTATGGGTCCCTATTGGTCTCTATTTGTCCCTAAAGGTCTCTATCACTCTCTATAGGTCCCTATGGGTCTCTATGGGTGTCTATAGATCCCTATGTGTCTCTATGGGTCCCTATGGGTCTCTCTGGGTCTCTATAGGTCCCTCTGGGTCTCTCTGGGTCCCTATGGGTCTCTATGGGTCCCTGTGGGTCTCTACGGGTCACTATGGGTCTCTATAGTTTTCTATGGGTCTCTATGGGTCCCTATGTGTTTCTATGGTCCCTATGGGTCCGTATGGGTCTCTATGTGTCTCTATGGGTCTCTATAGGTTCCTATGGGTTTCTGTGGGTCGCTATGGGTCCCTATGGGTGTCTTTGGGTCTCTATGGGTCTCTATGAGTCTCTATGGGTCCCTATGGGTCTGTATGGGTCCCTATGGGTCTCTATAGCTCCCTATGGGTCTCTATGGGTTTCTATGGGTCTCTATGGGTCCCTGTGGGTCTCTATGGGTCCCTATGGGTCCCTATGGGTCCATATGGTTCTCTATGGGTCTGTATGGGTCTCTATAGGTCCCTATGGGTCTTTGTGGGTCCCTATGGGGCTCTATGGGTCTCTATGGGTCCCTATGGGTCTCTATGTGTTCCTATGGTTCTCTATGATTCTCTATGGGTCTCTCTTGGTCCCTAAGGGTCTCTATGTGTTCTTATGTGTCTCTATGGGTCGCTCTGTGTCTCTATGCCTCCTCCAGGTGGGAGGCAGCAAGGAGGCCCCTGCTTGGGGCTGACAAGTGCAAGCGGGAGGTGACAAAGTTCCTCAGGACCTGCCCTGCTGTAGAAATGCTCGTGTTTGAGTTTTGGAGAGTGCTGGCTCGTATCTGATGGTTTGTGCCGTCCATGCGTCCTTTGTATAAAGAGGTGTTTACCTTCTATGAGGCTCTCAAGTCTATTGTGGCAGAGGGTTTAATGAATTACAGGAGGTGAGAAGAAAGAGGAGAGTCCAAGCTTTTAGCAAGACACAAAGGAATCGTGTGGAATCTTCAGTCTGTAATTTCTGATACTCTACGTCAGTCTCTGCTCCGGGCTTCTGCACTGTTCTTGTTCCAGATCTCCTAGTGCTGACAATGTGGCTCCTATAAACATTGCTCATTGCTGTCTCTCAGAGTGTGTTCTTGGATCTGCTTATCAGCTGTCCACACAATGAGTTAGGAATCACATTTGATGAATCTACCTTTTCTGTGGGTGCGCTGTGTCCATCCAACTGCATGTAAGTGCCTGAAGGCTGCAAGTCAGCAGGGGGATTTGTCAAGGGTAATGTTGGACCAACCCATTTTCCTTTTGCAAGAGGGTAGCAGACTTTCTGGAGTAAAAGAAGCAGTGTATGCCATGTGTCTTGTTTTGAGTAAGTCTCTTTGGCCCTCTTACACATGGCATTCTTGTAAGCAGGTTAGAAATGTCGGTTAAGATGAAACTGTTGTGAGTGGTTAGGAAACTTTGGAAATCCTTATAGTTACTGAAGGATTCACTGTCAGAATGGAGGTGCAGGAGGTGCAGGACCTAGTGCAGGCTGGATGTGGTTCTGGGCAACCTGATCTAGTTGAAGATGTCCCTGCTCATTGCAGGGGGGTTGGACTGGATGAGCTTTAAAGGTCCCTTCCAGCCTAAACTATTCTATGATTCTATGATATGAAACTTTTTTTCCTCTTGGTTATGAATGTACTGTATTTTTCTTGATTACTAGCTGGGGGAGTCAAAATGTAGAGGCTGGTGACTCAAGGCCATAGAAATGAGTAAATACTAGTACATAGGCCTATTTGCACTGAAATATTAAACTTGTCCAGAAGATATTCTATGATAAGTAACAGCGTTTGTTGGTAGTGGTAGGAGAGTGATGGTTTGCTATCGTTTCCATGCAGAGTGTTGCCTGTGGACTAAGGTCATGATAGATACTCTCAGCCATTCTGTTGTAGCAGGAATCAAGATTTTGTTTCACACTGAACTCTGTGTATCAAGAAAGAGAAGCCAAAAAGCAGAACTGACTATTGGTTTGCTGAGCGTGCACGTTAATACTGCCATAGATCTATATGGCTTAGTCCACTACAGTATCTTAAGGTCTGTAAAGAATCAATGGCACTTGCTGCAGCGCTTGTGGCTTAACTAAAAGCATAGAGCTAAAAACCCAACAACCCCATCTCCACCCCATAGAAGGAAGTAAATGCACCAGTCAGATCTGTCCATTTAAGGCACCAGCTTTTTGGTTATCACCCAGCCTCTTCACTCTGCAAGCCTCTGGCACTGGACTGTGCTGCCCTCACTCCCATACAGTGCAGTGGCCAACCATGGTCCCTGATTTGCAACCTCTGAAGGCTGGTTTGTCCTCTGCTTTCAGCTGGTTATCCGGGTGTGATTGAGTGTGTAGCAGATGAATCTGGATGTTGCATCACAAAGGGAAGCAATTGCATTAGGTGCTCTGGGAGAGGGCTGAGGAGCATCTTGTATGGCCTTTCCAGAACACTGTGCTCCAGAGCTGTTCTGAGCTTATTAGCAGTGAGCCTCTTAATTCAAAGGAGATGCTCCAGAACCACTTGGGAGACAATGGAAGATTAAATGGAAGAGCATAAGTGCTTGGAGATGAATCCTTAAGACCCCTGATTGAAAGGAGGCTGGATTAAATGAGAGTTGCACCTGAGCAGCTTCATTTCAGTGCAGGGATAGCAGATCTCCTCCCTAGCTTCCTCTAGCTGGGAATCGGCCGGCTCCAGGCTAGAGGCAGGTTCCAGCCATTTTGTCATTAAGTGAAACCCTTTTTTGGAGGCCTGCACTTAAAAAAACCAGAGTTGTGTAAGTGACTGAGAGCAATATTGATTGAGGCTCTCAGGATTTGGTGGCAAAAGGATTGTTTAAAGGGTGGCAGGGGTTTTATAAACACACAAGTGGTGGTGAGGATGATGAATCGGAGGAATGCTCTGTTAAAGAATTGTCTTTGTTAAAAGAAGATGCTTTCTAGAGAAAGGCTTCTCAGAGCACTAAAAAACAGCAGTGCAGTGTGAACAATAACCCTAATGCTTCTACTGCAAAGGACAAACCTTGCTGAAATACATGGGCTCCTACAGCTGGCAGGCAGAGTCATCCTGTGCTGTGGGAATTTATTCGTTCTCTAGGCTGGACTCTCAGCGTGCCCCCAGATTTGTCCATAAGGATTTCACCTCTTGGAGGCATGCTACAAGGACAGCTGGATGCCAGCAACTACTGTAATGGTGGGGGGGTTGTAAGAAAACGGAGTGGATGGGTTTTCTCTTAAGAAGTCCTCAGGAAAACAGGCTGCTCTTGACTCACGTGCTGCAGCTGCCCTAGGGTGTATGAGCAAGTGCTGGGTGTCCTGGCTGTCCCGGAATACAAAAGATAACCAGAGTATGATGGAAGTGTACAGAAATGGCTCTTTTAAGAGTATCCCATAAGTAAAACCAAACACTGAACTACAAGTGATCTCCTCTTTTACCCCTTTTCAAGGGTATTTGCAATTTGTTAGATGGGATCTGATTCTGAGCTGACCTGTTTTGCACTGCTGCAACTGAGGAGCGCTCAGGTCTTGGACTAAAGGCTTTAACTGGCATGGGCCTTTTCAGTAAAATGAGTTTGTGTTGGTCTCAGGAAGCCAATTTCCTTGGCGAAGCTTTCAGCAGGGAAGAGGAGCTGCAGCTCACCACTCTTAAGGGACTAATCTTGATGTGTTTATTTCTGGTATCCTTGATTCCTTGCTGGAGCTCAAGCGTTTTAGGGTCAGGAGCATATTCTGGTTTTATTTCTTCTCAGGGGAATTTTGTCATTCCCTGTCATATACAAACACCCTGAAATATGCCCTCAGCCACCACTTTGGGGCCTGTTTCAGTACTGCATGTGCCTTGGCTGCAGTCAGTGCCCTGTTCTCTTGCATTGCCTTCCCTTGTAGTCCTTGCTGAAGGGCCACTAATGGGAACATTAAGCAGCACGTTGGCTTTGTGCTGGTTTTCTTGCTTTGTGGTACTTTGGGCCTGGCGGTAACTATCATATTCTCAGCCACTGAATGCCAGCACTGCAGTGTGCTCTCAGAAGGTGCTCACACATTTTCAAGACTAGTAAGTGCATTAAGATAACATCAGTGGCCTAAACCCACAGAAGCCAGGGATTTTGGACTTCAGGATGAAGCTCAGTTTTTTAAGATGCGTGTGTGTGTCTCACTAGCACAGACAACCCTCCGCAGGGAGTTCCCAGGGAAGTTTGTTTGGAGCTGCAGCAGATGGGCACAGAGACGTGCTGGGGATGGACTGTGCTGTATTGTTGTCTTTGATGTCTTTGACTGGTGGTGTTATTATGACTAATGTTACTGTCAAGGCGAAATGTATGGAAAGTGCAGAGAGATGAAGACACTGGTCCGATTATAGTGACAGGCTATGAAAATAAACCTTTCTCTAAGAGTAGAGTTTTGACAGTTGACTTTTTTAGTGCATTCTCAAAGCTCAGGGTATTATGCTCTTTATTTTCTCATTGCTCAAAGCAAAAGGTTACGTGCATCAGGCACACACAGATGCAAAATTAAGTGCATTAATAAAACAGTAATTTTGAGCCTTTTCAAAATCTGTTGAGTTTCTGACACTTGGATCTGACTGAGATGGAGTTAATCCTCCCCATAGCAGCCCTCATAGTGCTGTGGTTCTTACTGGTAGCTACAAAGGCGTTGATAACACTCCAGCATTCTGGCTACTGCTGGGCAGTGCTCACAGCAGCAGGGGTGTCTCTCCAACATTGCCCCTCAGCAGTTGGCTGGGGGTGAGCAAGATTTTGGTGAAGGGACACAGCCAGGACGGCTGACCCAAGGAGACTAAAGGGTTATTCCTACTGTATAATATCTGTTCAGCAATAAAAGCAGGGAGAAAGGAGGGGGGGATAGGGCATTTGTTGTTACACCATTTGTCTTCCAGTGGAACTGCTATCCATACTGAAGCCCTGCATCCCTGGATCTGGCTGATTGTTACCTGTTGATGGGATGTAAAGAATAAATCTTTTGTTTTCCTTTGCTTCCACATACAGCCTTTGCTTCTGCTTTATTAAACTGCCTTTATTCTGAACCACAGGCTTTTCTCCATACTGTTTTCTCCTCCCCACACCCTCCCCTGTCCTGCTGGGGAGGGGATTGATAGAGCAGCTTGGTGGGCGTCTGGTGTCCAGCCAAGGTCAACCCAGCACAGCATTTTCTCTTACAATGACAGCCTATGGCAGAAACTGCATCACTGAGTGCCCCAGTGGGAACAATATGCTGGGCTGTCAAGATGGCAGATCAGGGAAGCTTTGGGACCTTGAAAAGACAGCTTCAACTGGACTGGGCTCTGCTCAGCTTTGTAAAGGCAGCTAAATGAGGAGCAGGTACCAGAACCAGGAAGTAACGAAGCTTGATTGCTCACAGACTTATAGAGTCACAGAACCATAGAATAGTTAGGGTTGGAAAGGACCTTAGGATCATCTAGTTCCAACTCCCCTGCCATGGGCAGAAATACCTCACACTGAGCCATGTCACCCAAAAGTATGCCCCGTAGCTGATTGTGGGCTTCAGCACAGCCATGAGTATGGTATGAGGCCTGAAAGAAAGCAAGCTTACAGTCACTAAAGAAAGGAAAAAATCCTAATTACATATGCAGTCAGTTCTGCTGATGAGATGGAATTGTCTTTTCTTTTTTTGGAAACAAAAGACTCTTGGAGAATACTTTGGGGAAGAAAGGTCTTGACACTTTGAAGAGGCACAGAGGAAAATACTGTACAGTGATTTTTCTTCTCCCCCCCTACTCCCCCTCAAATATTGACTCTGCAGTGCCTTGGCTCCAACTTCTGTCAGCAATTTCCATTCCCCTTGTATCCTTACAGATGAATTTAACATGTGAGTTTTGTCATTGCCTGGGAAGCACAAGAGTTGTCTTGTTTTACCCCAGCCTGAATTCCCTTTTGTTCACAGGTGCTGGGCAAAGAGCAGTGGGATTTGGACATCTGTCCTCTGTGGTGTCCAGTTGAATAATGTGCATTGCAAGCAATGCTGCTTGCAGCTGGGCTGCCTCTTCCTAGCGAGCGAGTGGCCTAAAGGATGGGCTGGTTTCTGAATCCTGGGCAATCCTAATGGCTTTCCGCCTGTTTGTCCTCCTCCTCCTGTCCCAGACTGGTGTGTCCATCCAGAACCAGCCATAGCTGGCACTTCAGAGAAAACTCGGTAGAACTTGTCTGTACATGCTCATGTTGCAGCTTGCCAATATGAGAAATGCCATCAGGCAGTGTAGCAGGTAGCTGGGTTTAATCCTTTTCAGTACTGTACCTCATACTGCCTAATGGGACTGTATAATTCCCAAAAGGCAAAAAAACCCCATTGAGACGGCGGTGTGTGTGAGACCTGAGGCCGACACACAGGTCCACAGCAGCCAGGCAAACATCACTGTATCCTGCTCTGCACCTCAGTGAGGGAATTCCTTATATGCCTTTTGGCTCCAAGTGCTGCGGACGTGCTGCTAGCAGCCTCTCTGGATGGCAGTGAGCAGGCACCTTGAACCTCAGGCTGAGGCCAGTTCTTGAATACATTCATTATTTATCTTCGGGGAGAAGCGCTTTGCCGTGGGGCAGCAGCCTTGGTCCATGGTGTAACACTGCTATTGGATAAAACGACTTCTCGTTTCCACCAGCTGCTGACCTCTGCTGTCTTGTGGAGTTGATTTTCAGAGGTCAGTGAGGTTCTGTGGAGAAAGAAAAGTTGTCTCTTGGCTGGTCTGAATTCTCCATGTGTTGGTGTTCCATGCTGGTGAACTTGGATGGCGTTTTGCTTTGCTTTGTAGATGGGCACCAGGCAGACATGGGTCTGCTGTGGTTGGTGGGGTGACATTGGGTCCAGGCTGGCTCCAGCTCTCCTGACAGCACAAACAGAGCCATCAACATGAACAGCCACAAAATCTTTACTGAAATGTCAGATACGTTAAAGTACACCTTGATTTATGAAGATTATCTCTAGAGAGACTGTTATCTAACAGAAAATAAAGAACATTGTGTATCCATATTTAATAAGCATGAAGTAAACTATGAACCGCATCAAATCAAACATGGATTTCCTCTTGGATAGTGTTAAATTGATGGTAATTTATAAATACTTTACCTTCATCTTTGTATGCTATAGGGTGCTGCTTAAGAAGGAGAGCAAAGGAAATCTGTATGATATTCCACCAAATGGCTAAATAACATTTGCACTAAAGAACAGCAAGTGGATGCTTTTAAAGCTGTGCATGTTTATTCAAATGCAGCCATGAAATAGGTCTGCCTTAATGCTTCCTGTTGTTATGGATTGCTTATTAAAATGTCAGACACATTTGTATCTGTTAGAGGTTGTGTTCTTAGAGTGTCGGTGCTGTAGAGGGACTGGCTGGATTATGCCAAGGTGTTACTTTGGAGTACCCAACGTGCCCTGAAGGAAGCAGGGTTTTTTCCCACAGATTTCTGTGCCTTTGGATAAACCTCTGCTCCTGTTCTCTCACCATTTGCCTGCTGTGACTCCTGCTGTCATCAGCACAGCTTGCAGGATTTGGGGACTGCAAACAGCAGGTACCAGGGCAATGTGTACGTAAGGGGATCTTTGTACTGGAGTTATATGCAGAGCTCGTATTGCCGTGTCAAGGAAGTGGCCTTTGCTGAAAGTGCATACCACCTTTCTGCTTGGATCTGTGTCTGTAAGGGCCAAAAGGAAAGGATGCTGCTTATTCCTGACCATCTGGATTACTCCTATTTCTCAGCAGAAATGTCCCCCTTTTGCAAGTGAGAAGAGGCTGTCACAAGGAAATCTATTTGCAGTTCTCTGACCTGCACTCCCGGTGGGTTTGGGGCTAGCAGCACACCCGGTTCCAGCTGTGGGAAGTACAAATGTGCTCTGCCAAGCTTTCCAGCTCTCTGCCAACTTTCTCTCGCAGTTCAGATGATAATTTTTTAAGCCTTGTTATAGCACTTCTCATTCTTTAAGGCAAACCAATGCCATCAGCCTTGCATTAACTGAGTGTATGTGCTCAGGCAGATGCAACCAGTGCAACAGGAAGGTAAGATCAGTGGTGGTTCTGGGTCTTGTCCAGTCTTCAGGTGGGGAGAGTCAGCTCCCTCCACATACAAGCTGTCTGACCTGATAAGTGCTTTAGGGCACTGCATGCAAAAAAGCACCTTTTGTACATGGATTTTAACCCTCTGGGGCTGCTGGCAGGCAGCATGGAGGCATTTAGGAAGTAATGCGGTGCTTGCACAGGATGCATAGCTTTGAAGTGACTGTCTTGGAGGGGACTAGACACTTGCTGGTGTGAGGGAAGGGCCATGCAGGAGAGCAAAGAGCATAGCCCTTATGGCCGAAATCACTCAATAGGTCCATTGATACTTGTTTTTCCTGCAAGTGGTGTAATTTAGGTGTAAGTGCTCTGTTTTTCCTGCTGCTCTGTCATCCCTGTCATTATGGAAATAGCACTTTCTACCCGAGAAGAGCACAGAAAGCTGGTGATTCCCAGGCCACAGCTTTCACAGTTTGTGAAAGGCTGTTTTCAAGTGGGAGCTGATCAAATGCACTCGACGAGGTAGCCTAATTTTACAGAGCACATCACAAAACCAGTTTGATCTCCCCACACTTGGCAGCTCACACGTTGGAGGCAGAGCTCTGGGTGGCTTTAGCAGCAGAGCATACTCGTGCCAGAAAATCCAAACCAGGAGGCTGGAGTGTGACCTGCACTGCTGCTCCCCAGGGCTGCCTTAATGGATGGGACAGTGGCCAGCTCATCACAGAGGTGACCTGCTCATCGCATGGGGCCAGCAGCAGCCACAACCCCCCAGTGCAATCCCTGCCCCTTTGGTTTACAGAAAGCCACAGTGATTCTGCCCAAAGGCGCTTTTGCAGAACTCAGTCATGACTGAGCTCCATCTGTGATGGCTTTTCTTAATGTCCACAGCTAGTTTCCCTAAACTGAGATGACCCCCTTGTGCATCCTGTGTCATGTTCAGGTTGTAACAGTGTATTGAAATAGGCAGGTAGAAACAAACCTTGTCCACATCAGCTAACGGCAGATCCAGCCCACGCATTTTTGACCATTTGTATTAAATTCTCTTTCTTCTCGTTCCTCTTGGATGCACTGCAGTTGCAGTGCCTCTAGCTTGCAGACACACAAAGCTCCAAGCACTTTGCTGGTTTTATTAGCAGCCTTTTTTCCTAGATTGCAATAGATTTAGACTGTCTTCAATGATCTGGGGGTCTGCAGATGACTGGGAACAGTGACAGCAGTGTACAAGTGTGGGAGGAAGGCTCACAGTTACGTTCTTCACCAAGTGATCGTGATGCACCTCTATGTGGTGATTGAGCATCACGAATTCATATCCTGCTGCATTGTCTCCAAGGAGAGCTTGTACAGGCAGCAGGCAGTGTTACTCTGCACCAACAACCTGCTTGCCTTCATCCTTGTATTTTCATATTACTTGCTAACAAGCCTTTCTGCTGAAAGCTTTTGAAAACAGAAGAGGTACAACATACAATATTGCAGTGGATGGATTCACTGGAGCTGTTGGCTCCTCTGCTCACTGCCAAGCTCTGTCCTGGGCCGAGAATCTGCCTGTTCTCTACAGGGCTTTGGGGAAGGTCAGTTCATTCCCTGTCCAAGGCCAGTGGTGAGTTTCTGGCTGAAGCTGTGTGCCTGTACGGAAAGGATGAGCAGGGCTGTTTGCACGAGCTTTTGCCGGCTACCTGTGAGAAGCCTCATGTCTGTCCTTTTTGGTGGAATTTTTCCCTCCTGTGGTTGAGAAAAAGATCTTCATTCCTCTCCCTTCCCAATTCCTCCGCTCCCCAGCGCCCACCATGGACAGACATGTCAATTTGAAGGGGTGAAGAATCAGCCTGGCTCTTACGAGAAAGGCTGGAAACTCAGTGTTTTTAGAGGGTGCATCCTGGGGAGCTGATGCACTACATTACATGTGAGCAAAGCTTGACCAGACCTCCTTAGTACTTGTGCAAGGGCAGAGCCCAGTGTCCTGGCCCCTTGCCAGTGTCCTTGGGAGGGACTTGCTGGAGTTCAAAAGCAACCATGTAAGTGATTGACGCTGGAGTACTGTGAATCAGAGGGATTGGATTCACAATCACTAAGGGAAATACTGGAGTTTATAGCAAGCCTTAGAGAGTTACGGTACAATGTACTTTATCATATTTTAAGTCTGTAACATAAACGGTGATGGGTTGTTCTTATCTGAGAGCTTCCAAACAAGATTCTGATCACACCTAACAGGTTGTTGTTCCAGCTGAGGGGATAAGAAATCCAAGATAAAATGCAGAGATGGAACGACTTTCCTCTCTCTCTCCCTATAGATGATGTACATTTAAGCCCAGATACAAACCTAGATTTCACAGCTGGTTTTTAGCATAGACTAAACCAAAATCTTGGATCCAGACCTTGGCAGTGTTCAAAGTGCAGAAAATGATATCAGAGCTTACTCTCCATTCTGGCATGAATGTGTGAGTGAAGTTCTCAGACAGAACTCAGTGCAATGAAGAAATGCTGTGGTTTACTGGAATGGATCTTTATTCCTTCCATTTGTGGCAATGTAGATAACAGGGAAGGCAGTGGGATTGTCCTAATGAAATTGGTGACAGTAATTTTAATTAAACCAAAACCATTTAGAGTTTGACCACAGTTCACAGACGTTCCTTTTCTTCCTTTCTTACACTGCAGATATGTCTCTGCTGAAAGGTTATGTGTTTAGCATTGACTTCCATTAGAAAAAACCAGCATTAGGACTATAGGAGTTTTCTTTTTCCCTAGCAATAAATCACTAAGAAGAGCTGTATGTGGAATGATGGGGATAAAATGGTTATTCCAATGCTTGAGCAACACCAGGAGTAGGCACACAACACCTTTTGAAATGGTAAAATAATTGGATTGCTACAAGGCAGCTTCTAGTTTGTTTATTTATCCATTTGATGGTGCTGAGCTGGGGCCAGGATTGTGCTGGGGAACGGAGTGGCTCCCTGGTCAGGGCAAGGGGTGACTGCAGACGTGGGACTGATGCCGTGGCGAGGAGATTACCTGAATTAACCCCCAACAGCCTTATGGAAGTGCTGGTGTGTAGAGTGTCCTTAAACCAGGAATGTGCTATGTCTGGTGATAGGAAAGCTGTTGACTTTATTATGCTTCCCTTCTTGCAAAACTCAGAATTCATAAGAGCTGCCTGGACAGGGGCAGAAATGTGAGTATTTTCAGTGGAAAACCTTTGGCTTCAGATTTTATTTCCTCCACTCCTCTTGAAGGTACACAATAAATCTGCCGTGGTTATTTTCACTGGAGGCAATGATGCACCGGAGTGAGATGTTACAGCTTACCCTGGTGCAGCAAATATCTTCAATTTACTTTTTTTACAAGCCTACTAATATTTATGGATTTCCAGAACTGTTTATGAACAGAGGAACATCTGTGGGATGGAAAGGGAAAATAATGCTCCCCCGAAATGGTAACTTAAAAATATCTGCAGTGAACAAGCAGAAAGACCACTGTGTTTGTGTCATAGAATGGTTTGGGTTGGAAAGGACCTTAAGATCATCCCGTTCCAACCCTCGGCCATGGGCAAGGATGCCTCACACTAGACCATGTCACCCAAGGCTCTGTCCAGCCTGGCCTTGAACACTGCCAGGGATGGGGCAGCCACAGCTTCTCTGGGCACCCTGTGCCAGCGCCTCAGC
>JAUCNL010068296.1:0-10652 GCA_032353615.1 Micropsitta geelvinkiana | reverse complement strand
TTTAGCATTTATGAATTTTCTTTTTGTCTAGAAAAGATTATTTATAGTATAAATATTCTCCCTCGGCACAGAACTATCCTCTCCAAAATTTTTGGAGCAAGTTGTAATAACCTAAAGTATAATTGTGCTGCGAATTTCCATCTACATCGGATAACAGAAAAAATTACACTTCTGATTAACATAGTATAGTATAATATGTATTAACTCAGAAGAGTTATCCCTCACTTTCCCATCCTAGTTTCTCTTGATGCATCAGGAATCCTCTGTATTTAAATTATTTAGGGCATTTCTTAAAACTCCTGTTACATGGGTGATTAATATTGCTCTTTATGTCATCCTATTTTCTTATTCTTACTTTGAGTAACACAAAATACTTGGAACTTCAGCTAAAGAGTTTGCTGAATGAGCAGATAAGTTAATGGGCCCAACTCTGTAAAGCCACAGCCAGACAGAGAAACCACTTGTAAGTATCCAGGTTCAGACAGGGAAGTAGCCTGAAAAAAGAATGGGGTTTACCCATTTATGTCATGGCTTTCAATGCAAGAGTGTATCTACAACAGAAAAATGCTTTTATCAGCGCACTTCACATCCACTATGAACACTGGCAGCACAGCTGTATCGGTAGGAGCTTGTCGTGTAGACAGCCTAGTAACAGAGTTCAAATGCAGGCCATAGATTCTGTGTTATCTGGCTCTTCCAGAACGTTGACTAAACTTTCCTCAAAATCAGGGAGTACGGAAAGGGTAACAAGGGAACTTGGGAGAAAAACTAAATTTCAAAGTGAATTCTGCATTTTGAATATTACAGGGACAGTTAACCACTTCTGAACAGAACAAAAGCATAAAGTCACTGCGCACACTGTACACATGCAGCAAGCGTCATCCAGTGTGGTACTGAGTGCTTTCAGCTGCAGAAGGAAACAAGAGCCTGCAACACTGAGAAAGTGACGTTTAATAGTTTGCTGGATTTGGGCTTTAAAAACTGACTCCCAGTTCTGGCTTGTCAAAGTATATGATCTAGTTGGTTTTATTAAGCAAGGAAGTATTTGTACAGAAGGTTTGAGGGTCAAGGAGATGGCTTCCTTCTGTAAATTACATAAGGATAGGATGTGGCCCTGGAAGTGTCTGCAATTCAATTTCTGAATAGTTTCACTAACAAGTGTTGCAGCTCCTTCACCTTACCATTTTTCAAGGACTAGTAAAGCTTCAATGTTCACTCTGAACTTCCAGGTCATTTAATTCAATTCTCTTTAAGAAACATGAAGAGCAGCTAGGTATTATAAAGATGTCAATCACTAAAGCAGACTTGCATGTAACTGTTTTGTTGTTTTGGTTTTTGGTGGGTTTGGTTTGTTGTTTGTTGTTTTTTTTTTTTCTCTTCCTGGTATATTGTAATAGGACTTTATTATGATAATGAGAATAAAAGGAACTGTCCCTGTCATAACTTTGGGTAGAAAACATGAGAAGTCTAACCAAAGTTATCATCATGCAAATTCATATAAAGCAACAGTCAAAATTAATTTTCTTGCAAAATGAAAGAGGAAGAAGAATCATTTTACTTTGTTAAATCTTACATGTTAAGTTACCAGGCATTCTAGAAATAGCTAGCACATTGTTTTCTCCTACATTTTCATGAGAAATGAAAAGACTAAATGCACGCCACTGAATATTTGCATATGCGTCTGTTTTCCAGTGGTTAACATTAAAAATGCTAAGGTTCGTAGTTAGAAAATGTCCTTCCTTGCAGTCGTGAAGGTTGCAACTGAAGTTGCTTTTTATTTATATGGCGTGTGAAAGGAGAATCAGATTAATCAAAACCAAAAATCATATTGGTGCACTTGGGCAAAACTTATCCTTGTGCAAGCCATCTTTAATTGTGAAGTTTCCCCTCATTTAAATTCCACTTAATCTGAGTGAAGGCAAAATCACAGTACTACCTTCATACCTCACTATCTTTTCAAGGTGAAAAGATAATAAAAGATACTAACATTTGATTTTCAAGATGAAATAAACTAAAATTTATACTTAATAGGTAGAGCTATGTATTCTGCATGTCAATAATCTTCAAGGAGCAAAATAAATGCTGAATTACACCCTGCCAATGAGACTGTCTCGCTTCCAGCTGCCAAAATACCTGCAGAGGGTTATCTCAAATGCCTCAGCCCATCTCAGTTACAAGGGCAGAGCATGGCTAGAGAAGCAGATTTGAAAGATCCAAGGAAGAGACTGAAACCAGTAACCTGAACTGAATACAGAAACAGTACATAAAATCTATCTAACATACGATAATATGCTCTGTTCTTACAACGCTGCTGAACTGAAAACTGAAAATGAACCTTACAAGATGCTCAGTGTAATTTAACCTGGGAATAAATAGCCATAGATTTTGAGGGACTCAGAAAAGGACACAAGCTCTTTGGCAAGTGAAGATGGAAAAAGGGCTTTTGGCTGCTGTTTGGGCATCCAGAAGCAGACAAACATCCAAGAAGACACTTTGACTACGAGCTTTATTAAGAAAATGGTATGCTGTTTGTTCAGATAGTCTTTCCTTTCAACGGACAAAGAACTTAATCCTTACCTGTCCCAGCTGTTTCCATTTACAGCTACCCTGTCTCAGTTCTTATACATACATCTTACCATCATTTCAAAGAAAAAAGAATTCTGGTACCAGTGTTTGACGGTGTTTCACTGCAAACTTAAATAATAAGAATCCTTAACATCCTCTAAATATCATTCTCCCATTGGTTTCAGGATACACTGGTACCAAAGATCTGTCCCAGAGGTTTTAAAACAGGAAATGAAACAATTGCTCTGTTAACCCTTTCCAAGAAGCTGCAGAAAATCAAGTACTGTCAGGACTGTGGATGACAGCAGCAGGCTCTGAAAGTTCCTCAGAAATAAACCCTTTTTCTTTCAGTCTTTAGAATAAAATTTTAGGGGCTTTTAGAATGTATAAAGACATATTTCCTAATTTTGACATTTTCTTAAACAAGCTCTTCAGCTGCTATTGCCCCTTCTAGGGCTTAAGAAACACTACCCTGTTTCTGCCAGTGGTTAATCTCAGCTAATTGAATGTCTTTCATTTTAACCGGAGAAGACCAGCTCAAATATTTGAGGGGGGGGGAAAGGCTTAAAATATATTTATATAAATTCTGCTACAAAGACCTAAAATTTACTTCCTTTTTGTCATCATGAGGGTATCCAATGCTTCCATTCATCTTATGGAAGAAAACGGCATCTTTTTCCTTCCAGTTGGTGCCCCTATCCCTCATTCATTGCAGTCAGTGAAACTTTTGTTCAATTAGAGTTCTGTCTCATACACATTTAAATGTGTACTAGATATGGACTAGATATTATGGAAGGCTTCAGAGGAATTACTCCATGTAGTAAGATGTATCTTTCGTATTGCACATTACCAAATTAGCAAAAAAAAAAAAAAAGCTGTAGTAAGTACTCTTCAGCTGAAATGATCACAGCTTCATCACTGAAAGTATATTTTCCATGTAAGAAAGTTACTTACCTGAAACAAGCACCCTTCAGGGCATACAGTCACAGGGGATGCTACAACAGAGCTGTTTCCTAGCAGCGCCTCACAAGGGAGCTTGGGGGTTTTCCACTTATGACACTAGCACAGTTTCTCCCACACAGAACTGATAGTAAAACTCAAATCAAAGGGGAACTGCTGCTGGTTCCACCCTGAACAGCTTTGCTTATAGCTAACTAAAGTTTTTTCCTTTTTAAATATGGGCTCCCTGTATTCACTCCTCCACTGAGTGCAACAGGCAGGGTTCTTCCTTCCCCTTTGTTAAACAACGTCTTAGTTAAAGGCAGGAGAAAAATTGGTACAAGCTATTAATTTGATCTGGATGCTGGATTTCAGGACTGTTTTTTTATGAATATATAAACTGATTTCTAAGCATCACGTTTATAGGAAATAAAAACGTGTCTAAGCCAAACATGACAGAGCTTACACCATTTTTTCTTTAACGTTTGACACAGCACTTCCGGACTAGGAACAGAAATACTGCCAGGCAATAACATCCTGATCTAATGCCAAGGGCTGTAACAAGGCATGAAGCAAAGCCCTGATAACCTCTGATAAACAAACATCTAACCCTGGCCAAGTACCTTTATTAAGGAATTTACCCACAAACTGAGAAAGCCATCGCTTTCCAGAGCATAGTAAATTCATGTTTATTTACTGTAACATTTTCTAATTCAGAACACTTGAAAAGCAGGGAGATACGGCTGGACAGAAATTTATACTTTCACCATAAGGAATAAAACCTTCTATACTGGGGGAAGTTTACAATTTACTTTGACAAAAGGTTTGTTGCCAAAACCTATAGTTGCTGTAAATCAGAAAATATTGATAGATACGGCTCAAATTGACTAAATATTCTGAAAAATGTAAGCCACTTAATTAATAATACTAGCATGGAGAAATTTCCCTTTCATGTGATAACCCAGTGAGTATTGTGTCTGTGCAATACCACTTTTCTAGTGTACTAGGTTCTCAAAAACCCTTCTCCCCTACTTCATAAAAGCATTTAAATTTCATTAATTTTGAGTAAAAGAGGAAGGAAAAGACAAGATTGAACCAGTTAGAAAGACATTAATGAGTGGTACAAAACCTTTAAATAAACTTAAATGCCCAATAAGGAAATGTTATGTTCCCTTTTATACCAAGAGAGAACCCTGTACTCTGCATCCATCCCTGTCTTACCCTTGCAATGTGATCTTAACTGTTCTAACAACTCAATTGATCTATATTCACCATCAGCAATACTGCAAAGTACTGTTAAAGAAGAAAGTCTTGCAAACTTGGATCAATTATGTGCTCTTAGCAGCTGTGGTGTTACTCTTTCCAGCCTGATTTGTGAAGGCCATAACTTACTACTAGATATAAATCACCTCCATATTTCCTATATATGTTCTGGACTTGATCTTTCTGTCTTACACTAACACATAAGTATCTCCATATTAATAATAAGACAGAGGCTACTGCTACTGTTCACAGTGTCAGTTCTCTAAAGGGTTTGGAGTATCAAACATATGTCTTTTGTATGACGTGAGTATAAGCGCATCTTGCTGAAGTAAGAGTTAACAATACTATTCTAAAGTGTCTTGGATGAGGTTCCAAAACTAGAAATTAAAAATGTAAATACTATCCCAGCAGAAACAGTTTCAGTGCATCAGAAATAATTTGTCTTAGTGGAGGATACCTAGAAACAAAAAGAACTTTTCTTTATTCAACGTTTGGTTTATCTGGGAGGGCTATATTTGCTCTGTGATTAGTACAGAATTACAGAGCAGGGAAAAATAGAGAACAAACAGAAGCAGTTATATAGATACATTTTCTGAAATCCTGAAAGCTTTAATAAAAACACCCCAGCAATACCTACACACACCCTTATCCTTCCCTAAAAGCTATGGGGGTAAAAGATCTTTAGTTTTAATTTAAAACAGCCTTGTAATACAGCTTCATTCATTCAGCACTGACTAAATCTAGAACTGCATGCTCCTGACAGGCCAAAGGAGAAAAGAAGCAAGGATGGAGCTGTCACTGCTCTCCTCTTTCCACAGACAATCAGTGGCAGACCTTCTCAGGTACCAGAAACACCACACACTCAAATAATGCTGGAATGTTACACAAGTTAAGCAACACGAATAAAGGAAGAGAAAAAAAATGCTAAATACGCTCTGCCTTTTAGCTAGAGCCATCTCAAGGCCTTCATGTAACTAGAGAAGACACAACATTTTCAGATGGAAATGTGATTTTCAAGTTGACAGTACAGCTTTAATTAAATGGGAGTCTAAGGAAAGAATATATCACTAGGAAATAACTAGGCTATAAAAGAAGAAAACCACTGGTGTGGCTAACCAAGGAAATTAAGGGAGAGAACAGGAAAGAGCAAAGGTCATGAGAGACATCTATTACAAACCAGCAAGGTTAATGCTAGAAGTTGGAGGCATAGACAGCTGAAGTGATAGAGATTACGGAAACAATCAAGGAAGCAAAGATCAAACATGAAAGGAAATTGGCAGTCTTACTCAGTGCATTCTGCACTGCCCTGCAAAAGGGGAATCTCTGTTTAAAAATATTGTATCTGAAAGAAGTTTCACTGGGGCACATTGTAACATTTGAGGCAATTGGTTGACTTAAAATGTAAGCAGAAATTATTTCAACATTCTGCATATAGTTACAGACATTTTTGCCTCTACCTGAAAAACGATGTCCTAGATTAATGCTAAAAAAAGCATTCTGAAGCACCAAACTGAGAACTAACAATTCTCCACATGCAGCTCCATATCTGAACATTCTGGTTTCTTCGATTAAAAAAAAAAATCTGGAAAAAATATTTTGGAATTAAGGTAAAATGAGAGCCAGACACCATGCTGCAATTAGAGCAAGAGTGTCCACATCTTCCAATGGGAACCTGGATGAGTGTTTGTACACCATATACCTAACATTAATCCTCCGCCTTTATGACATTATGACATCTGCTTTACTAATAAGAATAGCAGCTATATAAACAATCTACAAACACAAATACACTCACGCACACTTAGAATCATAGAATCATAGAACTTAGGGTTGGAAAGGACCTTAAGATCAAAAAGTTCCAACCCCCCTGCCATGGGCAGGGACACCTCACACTAAACCATGGCACCCAAGGCTCTGTCCAATCTGGCCTTGCACACCGCCAGGGATGGAGCATTCACAGCTTCCCTGGGCAACTTGAATGAGATTTAACTCACTCTTAGAATATCTATCAATTTTTAGCAATTATTTTGCCTCATTTTAATGTCTGTCTGCCTTTTTCTTCTGTCTTCAGACTTTTAGCTCTCAAATTTTGGTCACAGGGTTTTGGTTCTTGTCCTTGACCCTACAAGTGAACAAGGACTCCCGTTTGAGACAAAAGTGAAACACACCAAAACTGACAAATTTGGAGCCCAACTTTGTTCTCTTTCCTAAGGAGAGAATTTCAAAAGAACTGCCATATCCCTACTTCTACAATTATGCCAATAATTTTCTACGGATAACATTATCATCTCTGCCATTCACCATTTGTAGCAAGCAAATTTAAAGCAAGCAAAAGTAATTAAAGATTTTTTTTTCCCTCTGGACAATTAAACTCTGTTCTTACAAGATTCATATACTCATGTTCTAGTTGCACTTGTCTCCAAGTGTTAGATTCCCTAAAGATTTAGGAAGAGAGCTCCTGTCTATGTGTTGTGTTCAGGGGGGCAATAATGGGAAACACAAAATCCAGTTTTCTGGAGACAGGCCCACTGAATATGCTAACTACTGGGATTAAGGACTAAATAAAAGGAGTATGACTATTGTAACTAACCTCATTTATCACAGCTTAATTTACTAACCAATTCTGCAAAAAGGTACATAATTGTCTACTGCGGGGTTTAAGTGCTAATTCTGTTTTGTGAGTAGAGACAAAATCATACCAGTCTTACTAGTTTACTCTGTTTTCCTATGTTGGCTAGTCCCTCCTCAGTGTGCTGGGTGAAGGCATCCCTCTTTGCCTCCTCTATCTCCCATATAAGGGTTACCTCTCTGCCTCTGACTGTGAACAAGGTACAAAGCACCTGATCACTTGGCACTGCCAGCACTGTTAAAACTTCTGGAACTAGCCAAAAAGATATCAAATTTTGTGTGGTATTCTTACTACTATCTTAAAGCTCTTAAAGCATTTCTACATGGTCAGAATAATTCACTACCAGGCACAAGAAAACGCTGCCAAACAGCAGGTAAGGGAACCTGTGTATTTGACACTGAGGAATATTTAGAAGAGGAATATATATTCATAGGTGAATAACTAAGCAGAAACTCAGTGGGTACATGACAGTGATCTACAAATACTTGAAGGAAACAAGCACTGCATTAGGAAATGTACCATTTGACATAAACATTTGGGAAGCAATGCAAACACTGGATAAATACATGGACATTGTGTTCTTTTATGTTGTGGAGTCGGTTCCAGTATAAACATTAAAACATTTACAGTAAGGCATAATTTTAGGAAGGTAGTTTGAGTGTCTATTGGATTATCAGAGAAAACCACTCAAAGACTAAATAGTTTTTGAATCAAGAATGTTTCTAAGACCAAATTTCTATGGGTCCAAGAAAAATAATTATTTTGCAACAATTATCATCTTCTATTTTTCGCTATGGAACTGTGAAGAGCCATGCAGCCATTTATAACTATGCAGATAACAATTTCTCATGCAAAAAATTACTGTTCAACTAGAAAAAATAATACGTTACTTCGGTTCCTTTGAACTTGTCTTGCTTCACTGAGATGTGTTTAGACAACGCAAGAATGGAACGCAAAACCAGAGAGCTTTGAATGAAGGGTCAGTGAGCAGTGATGGCAGAACAAACCTTTCAAATTTGCTTGGAAAACTATTTTGTTTCCTACTAGCCTTTGAAGGAAAAATAAACCTATAGTCACTGCTCTGGGATAGCAGAGTATAACAGTGAAACAACACATCTCTTGCCTGCTTTGGTTATGGCTTATCCAGGGCACAGTGGTCTGTTGAATACTCTTCCCAGCAGCAAATTCTTTGGCTGCTCTGACAAGGAAAACTGTGAGTTTATAATCTATTTGTAACAAACGTTCCTATTCTTGTTTTAGCATTAGGTTCGGATCTATAATTAACACAATCTGTTGACTGTATCTTTATTATTTATATTTATGGTTTAGCCAGCTGTTCTAGAACAGACAAGATAGCCAAAGCTATGAACAATGTTGCTAGAGAAGCCAAGCTTGAAAGGTCAAAAGATGTCTCCATTTAGAACTTGCTCAAGTCCTTTAAATCTGCGTTTACCAGCCTGGTTTCCCATACATCTGCTTCTTAGACTGAAAGAGGGCACATTTAGATTACACATTAAGAAGCTCTTTACTGTGAAGGTGTTAGATACTAGCACAGGGTGCCCAGAGAACCTGTGGCTGCCCCATCCCTGGCAGTGTACAAGGCCAGGTTGGACAGGACTTTGAGCAACCTTGTCTACTGAAAGGTGTCTCTGCCCGTGCCAGAGGGCTGGAACTGAACTGGGTGATGCTTAAGGTCCCTTTCAACCCAAACCATTCTATGATTCTTTGTCTTCTGAACTGACTGAATATCAAATTCTAATTTTGCAAACCAAAATTTCATGCGCTTTTTTCAATGCATACATAAAAATAAAATTAGCGTAATAATGAACTCAGTGAGGAAAAAATGCATATTCAGTACGCCCTTACCTCTTGAGTCACATAATTTTACACGGTGATTTTTTTTTGTTTATTTCGTTTAATATTGTAGTGCCTGCAGCTTGTTTTGGGCTATACAGCACAAAAAAGTCCCTGTTACAAAGAGCTCCTCCTTTTTTATATATTTGTATAAATATTGCTAATAAACAGTGAATGTTATTTATTTTAAAGTTGCATCTCAACATGTTTTTTCATTCTATACACAGAAAAAACATTAGCTTATATTTTCAATGTGGATCATGTTGCAATGACACTGAATGTAGTTCAAATTAATTTTGTGTGAAATTTTTGGCTTGTCAATACAATACATATTTTGATTGCGTAAAATCTTAGAAAAAAAATCCTGTTATTTGTGTACTCTTTCCTCTGTCTGTTGGGTGTGTAATTACTAAAGCTGTTTCATATAACTATAACACATGAAAATGTATGTTCTGTACATGCGTACCCTGACTAAAATTCTTTCCATTGGAAACAGAAAATATAACTACTGGAATACGTCCTACAGTACTTTATGAGGATTCCCACTTGCTTTTCCATTAAGCCCCCATCACTGATTCGTGAAATAGACTGCATCTGCCATGTAACTGAAAATAATGTGCAGAGCAAAAGAATAGACAGCATTCTTTTGCCTCTTAGTGCAGCTTGAGGGCAGCAAATACCTCGTATTGCAGCTTGCTCTATCCGCCCCAAGAGACTTTACTTTTTACTTTCCCTAAGGAAAATTTCTTTAAGGAGTGCTATATAAAAACAAGGGAGTTAAAGAATCCAGTGCTCTCTTTCATGGCCTTTAGATTAGTATGTCAGATCGCGAGTGAGGTTCCCTTTTTAATCAGAAAATGTAGTAGCTTCTAAGCTGCTACCTGCTGAAATGATGATTTCTTTGAACATACTGCATAGAGAACTAGGATCCAACACCACTTCTTAAAGCGATATTAGAACAACTGCTGCTAACAGACATAAGATTGGGTCAGGAATACAGATCAAGCTATAGAGGTGGGAGACCTCTAAATGAGCAATCTCAAAAGGAAATTAGGGAATTAGTTTGCTAAATGCATAAAATTAACCTGGAATGGGAACGGGAACAATGAATGTCTGTAATTTTAAAGGAACATTAGTGACTCATGCTGCTTTTCTTCTAAAAGTAGGAGGGTGACATTGTGGATTATCAGATAGAGAGTGGTGGAGAAAAGGTTCAGGACATCAAAGACAGAGTTGGAGAAATACAATCTGATCCAGATCTGAGGTAGAAGAGTGGCATTAGAAGAAATCTTATGCCCTAATGAATGTGACCAGTTATGAAAGCGAAATATCAAACTGCTTTCTGTGGTATTAACACGGATGCATTAATAGGTATTAACACACCTGAGCAATGAAAAGTGAC
>JAUCNL010067998.1:0-16548 GCA_032353615.1 Micropsitta geelvinkiana | reverse complement strand
CTCTGGAACATAGGTGGTGTGTTTTTATAATCCCAGTGTAGCTCTCTGCTCTCGCTGATCTGTGAGAATGGGCAGAATATCTCTTTTAGAATATCTCTTTTAGAATATCTCTTTTAGAATATCTCTTTTCTACATTTCAGAGCAGGGCCATGCCACTCATGGTCACATGTCATGACCCAAAAGGAGTTGTTTAGGATGATCTTCCTCCCCTTGGGACCAGTGACCAAGTTCTTGGTGGCCTTGTACTGAATTAAGGTGCAATGACATCAACCAACAAGTTTTATTATTTATTAATACAGAATATTAGGCATGTGGTTAGTTATAATAACTCAACAATAATTAACTGATTAAACAAGTCCCATGCTAAGTGTTTTTACTTGGATATAGTCAATATTCAATGAAAAATAAAGGAGAAGAGACAGAAAAAGAAAGGGAGATAAAGAGATAGATAAGTAGTATCACCACCCATGGAGCCAGTGTCATTTCAGTGTCAGGGTATTGATGGTGGAGTTCACTCGAGGGTCCTCTGCTTGGTCATTATTCCTCATGTAGTGGTATTTGCTTTCTGACTCCATCCTCTGAGTCGGCTCATCCTTGAGTCATTCTTTCATATTCCTGTGGAGGCTTATCAGCTTTGAACAAAAGGGTGAGAACAATCCTATTTACGCATTTGTTTTGTTTATGCTCAAAGCCTCCCATGGTCAAATACTTATTTCTTGTCTCTGACTCACACTATGGAACATCAGCGGTGTTTGAGACAAGCTCAATGTCCAGGTTCCACACCACATCTCAGCTGTGATGGCTAGTTTTACATGCCTTTGAACTTGTAACAATACCCGTTGTAATGTTTCTTCCTAAACCTTGGTAGACTTAGAGAGCAATTTTTAATCATCTAGTGAAATAGCAGGAGACCTTCTTTCACTTGGAGCCTGGAGGCAGTGAATTTATATTCATTTTCTGCAATGATCTGCAGTCACTGGGAAAATACATAAAGAATAGAAAGTAAAATTCCATGCAAAGGTAAAAATGTGTTTTATGGATTGAGTTTGCACTTGTGATATTGATTGTTATGTATATATAGATTTCTTTTTTGTCTTTAGTGCTGTAATGAGCTATAAGTGCATTTGTATACTAAAGCTATAGAAAATTAACTGATCTCTTTTTATAATGATTGGGTGATATTACATCTATTCAGGTTATAGAAAAAACAAAGGAGTGAATTCTGTGCTACCCTTAGTTAATGCAGTTATAGTACATGAGGCTGAGGAACCAAACACAGTCCAAATGCAAGCCACTGAAAGATTTTTCCTAGGAACAATGTAGAATTTGATTTAAAATTATAACTCCAGATGTAGTTAACTTTACCTTTTCCCATATATTTGAGAATTTGGATGCAAACCAAGAAGTGCTTGGATTACAGAAATGAAAGTCAAATGAAAGCAGTTAAATTTCAAGGATGAATGTTAATACCTAAATGTGCTTATTGTTAAGCAGAAGTAGTTTCTGGTGCTATGTTTTTATATAATTATGGTAAAGCCACTTCTTTCTAATTAAAATGCTTGGAGTTAGAAATTTCACTGAGCCTGCAGGCTTCCTGCTGTGCCTCAGGACTTGTTCCACTTTTGGTGAATGTGTGAATTTGTGGCTAGTGTCAGCTGAGATTAATGATCATTCTGCTCTATAGACAGTGTTAATTGACATTAATTTCTCTGCCTTTTTTCTCATGTTAGTCATTTGCTGCAAGGAAGAAGTAGAGTTTTCATGGATTTCAGGGTAAAAATGTCAGGCTTAGTGTCCTGTATCTGAAATACGATGTTGTAGTGCTGCTCTGCATTTCATCGGGTGTTTTTCTGATAGTAATTCAATTTGGAAAAGTTATGGGTCAAATGCTAAGCCTGTTTCAACTGAAGTCTGTGATATAAGGCTTACTGTTTTCAGTGGCCCTCAAATAATATATTAAAAGTCAGGAATTACTTTAGGGGTTCTCTCTGGTATTGTTGCATGGAATTAAGCTCTATTATCTTACCAGAGAATCATAGAATGGTGAGGGTTGGGAACGACCTTAAGATCATCTAGCTCTAACCTCCCTGCCATGGGCAGGGATGCTTCACACTGGACCATGTTGCCCAGTATTTGTTTTCTCCTTTAAAACCAAGAATAATTTCTGTATGAATAATTGTTGTTTTGGTTTTACGGTTTAGCCATGAAATAAAATTGCTTAATTGCTGGAGTTGGAAAGAGTTTTCTCTTTTTCATATCTGAAAATGAAATTACCAGAATTTTGATCTAAAATAACGTGTTAGAGTTGTATGTTTTGAAAGCAGACTTTCAAAAAAATGTCTCTTTTTCTGAGAGAGCTTATCAGTGAATTTGAATATCTGCTGGGTTATATGAATAACTTCAGTATATTCAGAATTATGTTCTTTTAGGAAATAAACAGTTTGTGTGAATAATTGTGACTATGGTATCAAGCCATTTTGGTAGTTGTGTTCATTTTTGCCTGCACGCTTGCTCAAGATGTCCTCATCATAGTGGCATCGATGTTTTACTTCATCCATTTTACCACATTATTAATGTTCCTAATATTCTGACATTGTCCTTGAAAATTCTTCTGTAAAAATAGTGTTTTCGACACAGATTTAGGCATTTGCATAAACTTTAGGTATAAAAAGCCCAGATTTTTATAGGCCTTCAGATTTTAGTCCCTATTGAACAATAACAGCTTCCTAATGTTGTGTGAGCTTATGCCAAAACTATGAACCTGTTAAACTGGAATATTTTAGTGATTGTCAGTAATAACACATCTGAAGCATTCTTAAAAACTCTGCAGGTGACTGTTATTCCCATCCTCTTTGGATCAAACAGAATAATGTGGTGTAAATGTTTCCTGTCTGCTAGAGCTGGAAGAATGGTTGTGGCCTAATCACGTAGTAAAGGATGTTAATGAGACATGATTATAAATCCATCGACATCATTTACACAACCATGTTGTATTGCATTAGAGAGGAACATAATGGCATATGGAATTTCTGGTAGCCATAAAGTGTTGACTAGACAGCATTAAAATATTTCAAAGGAAAATAATAAACTTGTAGAAAGTGTGCTATGGGTTAGACAGCATTTCACCAAAGTTTTACTTTTTTTAAGAATCGGTTATCAAATTAGTTCTGATCAATATTTTTCTGTCATTATTAATGCTAAACCCATGTCTTTGGTTTTATTCTCTTTGCCCTAGAGCATCTTTGCTTTTATTGTAGGTGATGATTCAATGATTCTGTGATTCTATGATTCTTTTCATAGAGTGATCGGTGGGAGAGGGGAAAACACACACGCAAGATGTGTTTATTGCTGTTTTGGCTGTTTGTTTGCGGTTTTTTTCCCCATTCATTGCCTAATTTAGGTGCTCTATATACTTGAAAACCCTTGAGATTTTATGTTCTTTCTCCTTCTGTCTATGGGCTTTTTATATAATGTCTGGTAGAAATCACTTTGCTCAAACTCAGAACCAAAAATAATTAACTACTACAATACAGTCTTACAGTTAAATTCTACCATTAGGAACAATAAACAATTTTATTATCTATTTACTATCACAGAGAAGAAATAGCAATACCTCACCATTTGTAGTCTGCAGATATTGCTGTCTGAAATGACAGTGGGTTTCACATAGCAATGCTTTATTAAGAACTAGAAATTGTAAACTTGTTAGAATCCTGTATTTTAAAAATAGTTTAGCTTATTTAATTTAAAGCTGTGATTAACTGTGTTAATAATTCAACCATTCCCACTTTTGAATATAACAGGTACATGGATATTGTACCAGTTTTATTGGGCTTGTATGTGTATGAAACTGATTGTATTAGAAGCTGACATAATTAAAGTGCTGTAATACCTACGTAAATAGAAGGAGGGAAAAATAGGAATATTGACTTATTGTTGTACTATATCAATTTAGTCTCCTAAACTAATTGGGGCAGAGTTTTCTAGCATAAGTTTCTAATTTCTATGATAACCTTCCTCTTAAGTCTGGATATGGGATACGTATTAAGACATTGGTGGGGTGCGTTACTGAAATTGTTCCACGTTCCCACCTGTTTGCAATGGCTACTACAGGCCACTGGAAGGCTGGCATTAATTAGACGAGTCTCAGTTGAGTACTCTACTACTTAACTTTCTTGTTGAACATAACTCCTTCTTTGGGAAAAGACTTTTGGGCAATGTTCTGAGAATTTTTTGGCTAAATAATTTCATCAGCCTTCAGGCTTCTACAAAACTGATGCTGCCCTTTGGGAGAGAGTTTTCAGCACTGTTTACATCTAGCCTTGGGAAACAAAGAGAACAAACATGACGGGAGGCAGTGACTTTCAGAACTTTCTTTTGTGACATTAAGATTTCTGTCAATCTTTTAGGAAGATTTAGACCGCAATCAGAGCATCAACTTCAAGGACAATTGTACAAATTTGCTTCAACTATGATATCATCTGAGATGTTAGTTGCTATGCCAGGTTCCCATTAGCCATGCCATTCCACTGCATCTATCTCCTTTCTTTTCCTCTCTGCCTTACATCCCTTTCTGAAAAATCCCATTAGGAACACCCATTTGTTTCATAGAAGATTATTAAGAAAAACTAATATATAACTCCTTACATGGTATACAGTGTTCTCTTAAAGGGCAAGCAATTGTTATGTGCTGATATATAAGAAATTTACCTGGACAGAGAATCATTAAAAGAACATAGCGACTATGGCATTGCAGACTTAAAGATCAGCATCATCAAAACAGGAAACTGTGGTGATATTTGAGACTAGCACACATAGAGGTCATTAAGATGTTTGGATTTTGGGGGTTTCTTTTGTCCTCCTTATTGTTCTGTCTAAATGCTTTCTAATGGGAAGGAATGAATGAACTTAGTAGAATGGGTAGCACAGAAAAATGAGGAGACTTATGGTGGTGATAGTTATCTTAGCCTATTAAGTGAGAAAACAGAATATGTTCAAGAAATCTCAGTCATACACTTAATGGTTTGCTGTGTTGCCTGGATGTCAGTGGAGCTTTCTAAATACTAATCTATTTGTTTCTGCATAGGTGTGGGTGTTGTCTTTGGGAGAAAGAAAAGTTGTTGTCCTTTCAGTAGGATACAGATCTGAATTCAGAATGTAGGTGTTTTCTGTAATTAGATTGTTAATGCTCTCTTAATGAACGGTTTTGTTAGCTTCAAATACAGGGCATTGTGCCAGAGTGTTATCTCCTCCAATACCACTCTTGTGCAGCAAGGAAGATAGACCCACAAACACCCCTGAAGCCAGCTAAGACTGTGCCCCCATTCTTTTTTAACCATTGTATCTTGCAAATAACTTTGATTCTTGGTAGGATTGTGTTGTGGTTTTAAGTGCAGCAGGTAACGCAGAACTCACTCCCCCCCCTCCTTCCTTCCCCTGCTCCCATCAGTGATCTAGCCCTTCTGGGTAACTCTTCCAAAATTATACACTGGACATGATGTGCTGTGGTATGGAATAACCTGTTTGGCTAGTTTGGGTCAGGTGTCCTGTCTCTGCTTCCTCCCGGCTTCCCCTCCTTCCTGGCAGAACATGAGGCTCAGAAACTCCTTGGTCAGACTAAACATTACTTAGCAACAACTATAAATATCGGTGTTATCAGCACTGTTCCCAGGCCAAAAGTCAAAAACACAGCACTGCACCAGCTACAAAGAAAGAGAAAAATGACTGCTACTGCTGAACCCAGGACAGGTTGGCAGTCCTAAAATCTAACAAAGTTTTTCCTTTCACAGTTACAAATTAGAAGGCTATTGAGTGCCAAGCTCATTAGTAGGTTCAAATGTCTTATTACTGTAAATTGTACTTGCACAGTGGGTAAATACAGTTTCCTCCAAATTTAGAAATCTGTGTAAACTGCATGATGCTCTATGGAGAAATTGTTAGCAAACATTTTTACTGTAAGAACAGAACATAAATAATTTGTATTCATGTTAACTGAAGGATCATTTTCAGAGTTTTCCTTAAAGCAATAGCAACAAGTGTGTCTGCTGTCTGTTGTGTAAAATTCTAATATGCTTTCTTATGGTCACTTGTTTTGATTGAAGAGGAACTGCCAGAGTTGAGAGGGCATAATGAGTGTTATTACAGAGAGGGTTTTAAGCACAAAGAATGAAGTCCTTATGTGAGTCCTTTGTACGTGAGGTCTGCCTATTACTTCTACAAAAGTTGAGCGAGCATACACGAGAGCCATTTATAATGTGTATTGCTGTGTGTCTGCTCTGATTGCATATTTTGATGATGGGTTAATTGAATGGTGTCAGGAAGGACAGTCCTGATCATGTAAAGAGACTGACAGGATGATGGTGGCAGTCAGTACTTCATTACTTAGAAATAAAATCAGAAGTTCTTCATCTTAAAGGCAGCAACTACTGAACAGTTCAAGAGCACCCAGTTCAGTTGTGTGACAGTTTATGAGGTAAGGAGGTTTTCTGTTAATAAAGCTTCACTTAACCCTGTGACAGCATTTCGCTGTTGATCTTTCTGTGCTATCAGGGCAGACCAACCAGTCCTACGATCACACAGCCAGGGGACTTTCACTCTGTCATTAAAAGCAGCCTTTTTACTCTTCCTGTGTAAATCATTGCATTCATGACAGTGTTTGTGAAGGCAAATAGCTTTATGTGTTGGGTACAGGCACTGGGGTGCTGGCAGCGGGGGCTGCAGGAGTGGCCTCGGCGGGATGAGGCTGGGGCTGCCCTGTGCTGGGTGCAGCCAGTTCTGGCTGGCTTCACGAAGGCCCCACAGCAGGGCATGGCTGAGCTGTCAGTGGAAGCTGGTGACACTTCTGTGAGAGTGTATTTACAATAGGGTAAAATGAGACAGAGAGAGTGAGGACTGAGGGGGAAAACAGTGCAAGAAACATCCCTGTGAACACCAAGGGCAGAGAAGGGGGAAGGAGAGGAGATGGCGTACATGGAGAGCCCGCACAGGAGCAGGTTCTCCTGACAGGAACCGTGGTCTATGGAGGACCCACACTGGAACAGGGTAAAAGTGTAAGTAGGAAGAGAGCAACTGTTGTGAGCTGAACGCCCACTCCCGTTCCCTACACCACTTGAGGAGTGGGGGGAGCATGTAGAGGAGTCAGGAATGAAGGATGACTGAGGATGGGACTGGGAAACAGGGTGGGGAGGTGCAGGTTTAATTTTGGTCTTTGATTCTCACTGTGCGGATCTATTTTAATTAACAAAAAATGAATTGTCCCCAGGTCGAATCTGTTTTGCCCACGGCAATAATTGGCAAGTGATCTCCTTGTCTTCATCCTGACCCATGAGCTTTTTCATCTCAGTTTCTCCCTGTTCTGTTGAGGAAGGGGAGTGAGAGAGTGGCTGGGTGGTCATCTGGCAGCCGCAGTACTCCATATTGTAGCTACCTCAGCTAATACCAGTGCTGCCATTACATGTTTTGTTTTCTCAAATCCTTTACCAAGATCTGTGCATAAGGAAGTAACAAATAGCACTGGCAGCTGCTTTATTGTTTGAAATTACTGTCTGCTTCAGTGGCCATCATATAAATGGGATTTACTTCTGGTGTTGGTTATGCGGCTTTTCTCCATTCTTATCCTCACCCCCCCCCCCCCATCCATTGCCCCATGCAATGCTACAGGCTTGAGGAAGAGTGACTGGAAAGCTGCTTGGCAGAAAAGAACCTGTGGGTGCTGACTGGTGGCTGCTGAACATGAGCCAGCTTGTGCCCAGGCAGGCAAGAAGGCCAATGGCCTTCTGGTGTTATTAGGAAAACCTTTCACAGAGCAGGTGATCAGGTATTGGAACAGGCTGTCCAGGGCAGTGGTGGAGTCATTGTCCCTGGAAGTGCTCAAAACCCCTGTAAATGAGGCCCTCAGTAACACGGTTTAGTGACAGTCTTTGCAGTCCTGGGGTAATGGTTGCATTTGATGATCTTAAAGGGTTTTTCCAACCTCATTGATTTTATGATTAAGAAAAAAAATAGAAGTGTGTCATCTGTGTTTTATAGGACAGTTTGGGCTTTGTGTGTCTCTTTTCATCTGTAGACAGTTCACTAGTTTAGAAGTATTTTCCATAGTTACTGCTCCTCAGATGAGAATTGTTGTCTAAGGAAAATAAGAATCACAGAGAAGGTTCAACAATACATATATATTTATGTTTTTCCCTGAGTCAGAACATTTTGTCTAACTCAATGTTTTTTAACTTTACAGTTATTTATTAATTTTGGTGAAAACGGCTGGTCCTCTACCAAAAATTCTGGCAAGCTAAGCATTCCAGGAAGTGCCAGGAAGGCACTGGTGCTATCAGGTCTGGATTGGATACTGCCACAGTGATACCTGCATGTTCAATGACTCCCTTCCTGATCCTCCTGGCCACAGAAGCAGGTAAGGTCACAACAACAGGTTGGGATTATTATCCTGGTCGAACATATACTCCTGTGTAGTACTGATTGCATTATTGTTGTATCTTGATATCACTTGTCCTATTTCTTGACACATTTTTCACAGCCCTTGTCCCTCTCTTTTTCTACCCTGATCTCCTCCCATATAAACAACCGGCCCCTAATTCCTCCTTCCCCACTAGACTTAGCTTGCTACATCTGTACCTGAGTTTGGTGTTTCTGATGCCATTACCTAAATAATCTTGGCTTCATAAAGTATTACTGGCACAGTTAAACAAGTGCTTTTTGCCATGCAAGATTTCGCTCCCAAAAGGGTCCCTAGTGCTCCCTTTCATGTACCTTTAAAGATTGGCTATAACTCCACTTAAGCCACGAGTGAAATGTTGCCGTAACTGAACACCAGCTAGGTGCTATCACTAGCCAGATGTGTAAGGTACTATCATAAGCTTCCAAAGACCTGTGTGCAAGCATAGAAAAAGGAAGAGAGGTCATAGTATATTTTTAATATTCTAATGAATTGGAATATTGTATGTATGGATTACAGTCACGTTAGAAGATTTGGCGCTGATGTTAATGTAAGTAAAAAAATTGAGGGAGGCCAAACTACCTCAAAGTTTTAAATGTTCAGCTACATGAACAGGAAAACATTTTTGAAAGCAATGACCCATAATTCCATGTAAATGGATGGTCACATTGCAAGACAAGCTTTGTCCCTTGCCACAGAGTTCTTTTACAGATCTTACTATTTATTTTACTGCTTTCATTTTTTCATCACTGCTTTACTGAGTTCTTCTGAAAATAGAGCATCCTCTATAATCCATAGTCTGTGAAATAGGAAACTTCCAGACCAAAAGTTTGAAAAGACTGGTTTTACTACACTTTTCAGTAATAGTCAATGTCAGTGTTCAATCTTGACTTCCTCTAGCTGGCCAATGCCAGTTTAGTTTCTTATCAGCTTTTCTATTTTTATAACTTATTGGATTTGGATGAGTATTTAAGATTACAAGTGATTTTTTCCATTCTACCTTGCATTCAAGAAACCATGAAATTTTTGTTACCTGTCCGCTTGTTAGGGATTTTTCATTGAATCAGGTTTTTGGAAACTACAGCTCATGTAAAGATGGAAGAATGGCATAAATCAAGTAAGAAACAGCATTAGAGATTTTGGAAAACCTAGTTTTAACTCCCAGAGGTCTCTATCTAGTTCCTGTTGGTGGTGATTTTTGCTTGCTTATTTGTTTGTTTATTTAAGGTTAGATTTAATTTTAGATATGAGGCCTAGATCCAAATGATTTTTCTGATAGCAGCTCCCAGTCTTTCAGTCTGAAGAGAGTCAGAGTACAAAGAGGACAAATTTGGTGGTGGTATTTGCTTAGGCTGCTCTTTCTTCATCTGCCACGTACCAACTTTAACCAGTATTTACTACTGTTTAATTAAGTTTAATGAGTGGTTTTGGTAAGGCCAGGAAGACAGCAGTTACCTGTGTTCTCTATGAAACTCAGTATTTTACATGCACTGATTATTGCTTCTTCTGTATTCTGTAGGAAATCATCTTAAATACTTAATATCTATGTGAATGCCTTTTCAAACCTTTGATTATTATTGCTTCTTCTGCATTCTGTAGGAAATCATCTTAAATACTTAATATCTATGTGAATGCCTTTTCAAACCTTTGATTATTCTCTTATCTCTTTCAATTTTGCAATAACCTTTCTTAAATAAAGTGTCTAGAACAGTGTTTAAGGGACTTCCAAAATCACTGATCTATGAAAAGATATTTGTAAAGTTTAGTACTGTTGGGCAGAAATTTTCACTAGGTTGTCCATAGTGAAACTTGTGTCTGTTACCTGTGTTGATTTTTGTGAACAGAGAATTCCAGCTCGTGTAAAATGGATTTTAAATGTGCTCTCTCTTACTGGTTTTAAAGTTATGGATAACTCTATAACTTTATATATATAAATATAGCTTTATATACATGTAACTTTATATATATAAAGTTATAGATAACTCTTTAACTTTATATAGATAACTGTTATCTATCTCTCTCCATTTCTGGACTTGCAACTTTTACTTCCATTGTCTGATGTTTCCTTGAAAAATTGGGAGTCTGAGATATCAAAACATTTCTCAAGATTACAGTGATTACATCAAAACATTTGGTGGAAACCAGGTCTGGCAGGGAAGCTGGCCAGATTGCATAGTTTCTAGCCAGCCTTTTCAGCTGTGACAGTGCCAGGTTAGTGAGCTGCCATGTAGCTCTTCCCAGACTTTTCAGGCTGTTTTGATCATAAGAATCTTGCCTTTGGGGGACTTGGTGTTGCAAGTTCTACTCTCCAAGGTCACCCAGTTTGGCTGTCGAGCCAAAAGCGGAGCAGATAGCTCCCTTATGGAACTTACACTGTGCCATATGGTGGAGAGTGGCTACTGGGCTTGGCCCAGCATTGTGCCCACCACACACTTCCTCTTACAGCATGTCCAGCAAGCAGTATTCCAATAGCAGTAATTCACTCTTCTTTCCCATTTCCACAGTTAATTGCTGACAGATTTCTAAGGGATATTTTGGAGTAAAAGAGACTGACCATTTCAAGTGCTAAACAACCCTTTGAAAAAAGCAGGTCTTTGACATCACTGCAGTACATATATTCAGTTGATGGGAAGATATGCCATCTGGAAGTGGTTTTTTTGCTCGCTTGTTTTGGGTCTGGAGTAGAAAACTCTTTGCAAGTAGTTTAAATCGCTATTTGTGCTGTATCCATGTTTCTGTAACGAGAATGTTTTCTTTCTTGATAAATGAAAACTAACTTTTTGGTAAAACCTATGAAACTTTCACAGATTTTCTGGAAGACTCAGTCTGGAAAATTACCTGGTTCTCTTTCATTTTGTTTCGTGCCCTAAAAATCTAATGTTACCCAACTATTTTACTAGTAAGACCTTGATCATGATCTGCCAGATATTTTACTTCTTTTACCATTAGTCATATAACCTCTGGGCTCATATGCAAACCTCTCCTATGTGGTATTGGCACGTGTTATATGTCATATGTAATTCCATAATTTTGTGAATTATTTGCACAATTTTTAAAAATTGGAACATGACATTCATTATTTCCCAGTTCTCTGAAACAGTTAAATATTGATGTTGAGTGGTTTACCTCTGCCTGCATGGGAGGCTGGTGAAGTTACACAGGGGCTTGCAGTTTTAAGGATGAAAAAGAGAACTGCTCAAAAAGTTTGGATGGTAGAGCACTGTTGAGAGTCTTGAGACATAATTCACAGGATAGGACTCTCAAGTTGAATGACAGGAATGACTTGCTGAGGGAGAATGCTGTAAGTAATATTTGTGAGCCATCTGTGGAAATAAGTGGACTGGAGATTAAATGTTTGTGAGTGAATATTCTGGGGGGATTCTTGCCTATGTCAAAGGTATATTACATATTTCATTGTGTAAAAGGCTGTGATATTCCTGGGAATCATCTATTAGGGTGGGGAAAGGGAGGTGCAATCTACAAAAAATTATTAGCAATGGGCCAGCTACTGGTTTCTGTCCTGCTGAGACAGGAAGGTGTCATAGAAATTTACCAGTCCTAACAGGCTTGTGAAAATATCCCAAAGCACTGGAATATTCCTTAGAGCCATTTGATGTTTATCTTAGTTGAATTCTAGAACAGTAGACTACTTTGAGTTTGTAGTTTTCAAATAACTGGGATAATGTGAAAAGTTATATATATTTTTAAGGCAAAATGCTGGGATTTTTAGCGGCATTTCAATCTCAGAAGTGAAAATGTCTCTTTTATTGAGTTCTTTTTTACCTCACATCTCCCTGCTTTGTATTCGCACTGTCAGGTTACAAAATTCAGCATGATACATTGTGCTATCAGCAATAATTACTATTATAAACAAGAAATCTATCAAATATACTTAATTGGGACACACTTTAAGAAAACCTCATAAAATCACTGCATAACTGGTGAGTTAGACACTTCTAGCCTAGATTTAGATGAATGTAATTAACACCACTGTCATGTTTTCGCAATTGATTTTCTGGTGTTGTGAACAAAAAAATAACGTAAATAAAAAGGAAAAAGAAAGCAAGCAAAAATCTATTACATTTCATATTACCTTGAAAATCAGGCCTAACAGTTTATATGTCAGATAGTTGTATGGCTAGGTCTTCCTATTCACCAGCCATCACATATTTTAATTGATTTAGCTTTTTAGAGATGTTTTGTGTTACATATAGCACAAAGTGTAACACAACACAATGCAATTTCATAAAGGACCTTTTGTCATTGCTTATCACACATGGCTGTGCATGACAGAAACAATTAAATATATATATATTTAAGCCAAATAATGTTATCAAAATGGCATCTTGGCTTCTGAAACATTGATTTCTTTTTTTTCTTTTTTTTTTTTTTTTTTTACCCAATATGTAACTAAATACTCAGGAAACACCAGTCTGTTTGGGAATGCTTCAGAAACTGGATCATAGATGTAAATTCAGTAGTGGGTACTGTAGGGAAGACAATTGCTGCCTGATGCACAGGTTATAAGGTGCTCTTCTGAGTGCTTGGAGCAACACCATCGTATTTATTACGTGAATTCTTACTTTACGTCTTGGTTTTTACTGACTCAGTGTAAGGAGAACAGTTACAAAGCACCTCTGTAACTTAATGCAAATACATATACAAACAGTATAGTTTATGAGTCAGGTAAGTCACTAGAAATCAACTTGAGAAAAACATTTACCTACATGTACCATAAGAATTTAAGATTTGTATTTCACAATCAAACTCTAATCTGTATACCTTGACAGCTGCCCAGATGTGGTTGTGTGTGTCTGGACTGTGATTAGCCTTCGTTAATTCCTAAAACCTAAGCCATAGGGATTAAAGTGTAATTAAAAATATGTACAGCTCACCCATATTTTCATCCCTTTGTAACCTGCATTTTCTTCTAGTATCAGCTTGAAAAATACCCCAGTATGTATGGATGAATGACCAATCCCCCACTTTCCGGAGTCTGTGGTAACAGAGACCGTAGTAAAAACTAAAACTGTTGGCTACTGTACTTTCACCTCATCTTGTCCCACCTACTGCTGAGGGATCCTTTCTTTCCCTTTAAAGAGAACTTGGAAATCAGGAGATCAAAATAGTCTCCAAAAACCATACAGAAGCAAGGAAGCTCTATGCAGACAGCGATACCACATAGATGGTTCCTTGTGACAGCCATGCATTGCTATGCGAACATTGTGTCTTGCAGGAAAGCATCGATCCAAAATAGTGGAAAGCTCAGTGAAACAAGTAACTCTTACACTGTATTTTTCTTCTGCTGCACTGAACTGTCAAGGAATTTCCATTATCTTTAACAGAGCGTCTGCTCATTTTGATAAGATCAGATTGCTCTTGAAAATACTGCTTACCATTTCTAATCTTTAGTTCAGCTTTATGATATTTACTGCTGCTACAGGAATGGAAAATATCTTCTGCAGACACTTTTATCTGAGAAGGGTGCTTTGGTACCTGCCTGATGTGTTTCATGAGTAGCACAAAGCTCTCTTGGGCACTCCACAAAGGCAGAGTCAGGATGAGACGATTGACTGAGCCATCTGCTGAAGGCCCTGCTTTATTAGACTGTTATACAGCTGCATGTCACTAGGCTCAGCGCTGTAGCCAGACATCTGCTGTGGTCAGAGTGCCTTTGTTTTGAAGAGTTCTGCAAGTGATTTGTAATCTGTCACGATGGTAAAATGCTTGTAGGAAGGTAGAGAGAAAATTTTGTTCCAAATGTAATTGTCTTCCTGCCTGTAACTATGGGTGAATGAATGTATTCTCGGCCATGTCAATCTGGAGATACCCTGCTCAACTGTTCTCGTGACAAATTTTTCCTTATATCAAAATAAGGAAACGGGTGTTGAGAACTCAAGTGGTTTTTCCCACTCCAGAAAAGCTCTGTCCCTTAACACAGAACTGTACAGGTTAGAAGAGACCTTCAAGCATCTCTAGTCCAACCTCCTTCTCAAAGCAGGTACAGGCTTTGTCCAGCCAGGCTTTGGGTATCTATTGGGTAGAATCTGCACTGCCATTCTAAGCCATGTGTTCCCAGTGTTTGACCATCTTCATTGTGAAAAAGCTTTCTTAGAAATTTCCTGTGTTGTAACTTATGCCCACGTTCTCTCATCTTAGCACTGTGCACTTTTGTGATCAGTCTGCATCCATCTTTCTACATACATTTCTGCAGATGCAGTTTCGTGAGTGCACGTGTAAGAAAACAGTCGCTTCCCCTGATCATCTGGCTACAGCCTTGGTTCTATAGTATGTGGTTGCCCTTCTTTGCCACAGTGGCATGCTGCCAGCTCCTGTTCAATTTGTTGTCTGCCAAATTCTCCAGGTCCTTTTCTGAAGAATGCCTGTGTTCCCCAGCCTATCCTGTTGGATCGAGTTATTTAGTCATTGGTACAGAGCTTTGCATTTATTTTTGCTGGACTTTATGAAAGCCCTGTCAGCTCAACCTTCCAGTCTATTTAGGTCCCTGTTGAGTGGCAGCCCTGCCTGTCATCTGTCACACTGAGCACTCCCTCGGACTGGTGTCATCCTTGAAACTGCTCAGGGTGTATTCTGTGCCAGTGTCCAGTGGGTTATAAAGACATCATACAATGTCCAGCTCTGGGGTGACCACTTAGGAATGCCACCAGCAACTGGCTGCTAGGTATCATCTTCCATGAGCTGATGCTCTGGAGAAAACTCCTGCACTAATAACATCAGTAGCATGCCTAATATGCCCGTAGTCTGAGCAAGTTCTGGAGAACAGCATTTGCCTCCTCTGAAGGATGAATCTTCTCCTTTGCTGTCATTTAGCTCAGGTTTATTTTTTCCAGTAGCAATGGAAGTACACATTTTGTCTTAAAATCCTACTAGGTACACCTAGTAGGTACACCTACTCGCATTGTTTGAAACGCTTTTTTTGCATTGACAGATATTTAGTATCATGGGCTTGTTATGGCTTAGGACAGAACACTGTGGTCTGCCACAGAACCTCCCCATTGATGTGGTGGGTGGGGGAAAACATGCCTGGGAGTTGCCTGGTATTTTTGTGCTTTAGGTGGTGCTTTAGTTTGGGCAGCATTTGCTGCCTGTTTGTTTCCTGGCTTGTTCTTTTGTGTATGTTGAATCTTCATGAAAGGGTGCAGCACCCTCAAGTAGAGCAAGCAAAAGATACATAAACATATACATACAAGTTGAAAGAAATGTGGGTATGTACTGAGGCCTGAAGTCACCAGGGTTTTGCTCCCTTGGTTTGTTTAGTTTGTTCTGCTGGGGAAAGAGGCATCTCTGGAGAAAGAAGAAGAGCTCCCCAGTCCCACTACAGCCCTCAGCCTCAGGGCTCCCTCCCCTTCTGCACCCTTCATTCATGCCAGCAGGCAGCTGCTAAAGCGCACACCAGGCTTCCCAAATCCAATCTAATGCATCCAACAGACCTTGTCTGAATCCAGCACTGCAGCTTTCTTCATTTTTTTACTATCGTTTTAGCAAGAGCTAAAGCTGAGTGATCCTCCATGTGACATCACCCAACATGTGCTGCTCATTGAGACAGTTGCTAGCCAGAATATGATATAGATTGATTTAGATATGCTTTGGGTAAATACAAGTCATTAGCCTCAGCACAGTAGAGACTGGATGAAATTTTATGTCCTGATTTGTGCTGGAGGTTGGACCAGATGATCTAATGAATCCTCTGGCTTTAAAGTCCACACATGCAGCAGAAAATGCTTACACCACTACTGACACTCTTCCTTTTTGTTTTTCCCAGTTGGGCTGCACCATGGGTGTTTGTGTTGTAGAGATGCTGGGAGGCTCTGCCCGGAAGCACATGTGCATCTGTAGAAACTGAATTTTGGACTCTGCTGGCATTAGCAGTTTACAGAATTTGATTTCTTTTTCTGATTATTCATGCAAATATCTGCAACAGCCATGCTGAGCTCATCCAGTCTGGGGTCAGAAACAGCCTCACACAACTCATCTGTCTCATCATAACTGAGTTAATGTTTTATTCTAACTTGCAGGAATGAAAATTGTAGAGAAAAAAAAAAAGCCAGGCATGGTGATTCATGCCTGCAATCCCAGCACTT
>JAUCNL010067720.1:28894-44303 GCA_032353615.1 Micropsitta geelvinkiana | reverse complement strand
TTCTTATCTCAACCTGTGGGAGTTGCATTCTTTCGATTCTCCTTCTCATTCCTCCGGGAGCGGGGAGAAGAAGGGGGGGGGGGAAGTTCTAATTTATGGCCTGGGCTTAAACCACGACACCATTCTTTTGAGCTTTATGGATGTGGTGAACATCAATAAGATTGATTAAAAAAGGCTGCAGAATGTTAAAATTATGCCACGTTGCTTCCAGCTTCAGTATTATTCATGCTTACAATGGGCCATTACCTAGACACTGTTCTTTACAAGGGAAAATAATAAATTAATTGCTTTCTTCTGTCTGTTTTTACCTTGCCTAAAGCTTGTCAACAACTTCTCTTTAAAGATTGCTGCAATTGCCATTTGCATAGTAAAATCTGCTTCTTCAGCTTGGCAGAAGCTTTGCTATAAGCCTTGTTTCTTCTGAACAATTGGCTTCACTTACAGCATGCAGCCTGCTGCTGTGTGATAGGAGCTGTGGGAAAGTGAGGACAGTAAGTGGCCAGATGTACAAGGGATGGACCTCTTGGGGTGGCAGTAGCTTGGCAGGGCAAGGGCACTGAAAGAAATTGTTTCAGCTGAAGTTGCTAGAAGCCTTTGAGCACTATAACCAAAACCAAATCAAAGCCTGTGGCTGCTGTAGGTAGCACAGCACTTCTGCATTTTGGTGGATGCATGATAATTTAAGCCTTAAACTCCTATTTATGAGCTGCAAAGAGCTTCCATAGAATTATTTCCCCTTGACTTGACCGCATACCAGAAAAAGGAAATCTGATTTACCTCAAACACATTTGTTCATCCAAAAGAAAAGGAGAAATACTAGAGATGGTACAGGGATCATCCAAAGCGAAGTAAAGCTGAGGAAGAATGGTCAGGCTGTGTTTGTGGTTATTTACCTTAACAATAGAGTTGTGCTTCTGGGAGGAAAATATTCACATGGGGGAAACATAAGGGGATTAAAAAGGAAATTTAATCTTTCATCAATTTCTCTGTGGAGCTGACAATGTTTGGGTAATTAAACTGTTTACCTACGCTTTGTGTGCCTGCTGTTACAGCTGGATGCTGTCACCCTCGTTTTTTCCCACTGTATAATTTACTGCTTTAGCAAGTGGCTGAGGCTTCACCGGCCTACAAAAACATCCACCTGCAGAATGGAGAGCAAGGGTTTTGCTTTAGGGATTCATTGAAGGAGATGGATATTTTTTTGATACATATAGTAGGTATATTTTCTTAAATTATTTGTTTGAATTGTGCCTGGCAAAGTAGGAGGAATTCTTTCTCCTTTTGAATGAAGGAATTGGCAATTCCTTCTCCTCCTGAATGAAGGATCTTGGGCAATTGCAGTTCTGAAGGGAAGCCAGCCAAGCTGTTTCTTTAAAATCTGCTGCTACTACTCAATCTCTGACTAGGATAGATATAAACCAGAAGAGCTTATAAACCAGAAGAGGACCATATGTGATATTTTCATCATATATATACTTTGTGATTTCCTAAGGCTAACTTGGGTAATATCCTGTCTGCAGAGGAGGCTGTGCTGTGCCCCTTTTGCTGTTCTATTTTCTTACTTTTGTTGCTCAGAGCACAGCCAGCCAGCCCACAGCAGGGAGCAGCAGCAGCAGGAGCAGCCAGGCAGGGCCTCCTGCAGCTCAGACAGGACTTAACCCTGGTCCTGGCTGTGTACTTGAGTATTTCCTTAACATTTTTCATTCATACTGCAGCTCTTCCTTCAGTTCTGTTTCACTTCACCTCTTCTGTTGTTTGTTTTCTCCATTCTTTTACCTGATCTTTACTAACTCCTCCCTGAATCTAAGAAAGATTATTTTTGTCAGAGTCAGTTCATGTACTTCTATTTTTCCCTCTTTACAGAACATCTTCAGGGCAGGAATACCTCACTACCCTGTATATATGGCACAGTGGTATCTATTCATGACTGGCCCTTAGGTGCACCTCATAAGTTTCAATAACAATATTTCTACAGTTGTCTTCATCCCCATTACATGAAGCAGTCAGTTTGACTTGAGAAATCAATAGAAAAATTAACCCTTATTGCTCTGAAAACTCAGACATTAACTTAAACCTGCTCTTTCCAAAGAAGTCCTCTGCTTTCAATTGAAGAAAGGCCCTTCTGAAAATACCAGTCTGAGAGGTGGGCACTGATTCTCCTTTCCTTTTTCTGTAGTAGAAACAGAAGCACTCCCTCAGCACAGGCATGCCATAGGAAACATTGACTTTTCTGTTGGCATTTTAATGGCTTTCACAAAAGTTATTCATAGAAGCAAATCCACCATACCACACTTAGTTGCTCCTGATTCTTTATGGGAAATGGTACCAGAAATTGCCAGTGAAATTGAAGTTTCAGAAGAAATGAGAGTTTTAGTTAGCATAAAGAAATGATATTTTCTAGTTAGCTCTGAAAACAGACTTGTGAACAGCTATGGCATCTTAATGAATGAAAGAGCATCTAGAAAGCTAGCAAGGCAGGGGGATGCAAAAAAGGCCAGTGTTTTTACTGGTGCTGAGCGTAATAGGAAATGTGTTAAATTTACGTGAATATTTACTCTGTGGTAAACTCTTTGAATAATCTCAGAGGAACAGTAGTGCTGAGACACTGTACCAACAAACACCTGCCCCAGGCTAAGGAAAGAGGGAAAGGAGCACAGGGCATGGAAGAGTTTATCTAAAACCAAACAAAAATAACCTGTTGAATCCACAGTGAATGACCTGGGCAAGGCACGTCTGAGCCACCCAAATTCTTTTTTATCTCAATATGATGAGATACTTGCTAGGTGGCTTTTCATGTATCTGCCTGGATGCTCTTCCAAGTGGGACTGCTGATGTGATACCACTCATAGGATGTGCAGTTCAGCAGCTCACAGGAGCCCTAGAATGCTTGAAATGTGCACTAAGAGTCGCGGGTGCTGTCTGATACATTGAAATGGTATCAGTTCTCTTTTTCTCTTTTTCATTGTCTTTATATTACTCGAACAGGGGAATCTTGAGTTCTTCTCTATTAGAAACTCACATGTATTTTTCATGTTGATGCAGACTTGATTTCAGTGCTTGTTTACCAAACTCAGTGTATTTTTCTGCTCTGTTTCTGCCTAACTGTTTGTGTTGTTCTACATTATCTCTTCCCCACCGAAAATCTTACTGAAAACAGTTCAATTATTCATTTCAACAGACTCTGCAAAGCAAGAAACAAAAAGAAAGGAAAAGTTCTATGGAGTGAACTGTTAGAAAATAAAAATATATATTTTTAAATTGCTCTTGACAAAACAAAACTAAAACCTACCAAACACACAGTGTCTGAAACTTGAAGCTGAATCTGTTCTTATTGTTGAGCTAAAAACCATAACTCCTAGAACTTGTGAGAAAAGGTGTCTTTTCGACAAGATCCAGGTTTAAGCCATCTGTGATTCAACATGGGCAATACCATGCTGATTTTATTCCTTATTGTTTGGATGGAAGAAGTCAATGATAGTTCTTCAATAACACTATGTGGTAGCATTGTACAGAAGATATTAATTAAAGTAAAATGAAGCTGGTAGAGATTGTGCAGGCATGTAAAAGGGATTAGTTCTGGGGAAACAATTCTTTATGGATGCTTATTTGGATTTATTACACCTACAAAACACATTAAAGCTTGAAAACCCACCATACCTATAAAATCAAATGAGCAAACAGAAACTGTATACAAAGGTACTTAAGGATGCTAAGAGCCACCTTCCACCCATTTGAAGGAAAGAAAATAGGAGCAAAAAATTATATATTCTTTTATGCCATAGTGGTGCTGACATTCATTTGTTTCAGTCTCAGGGAAGGCTTTTATTCCTTCTCGAGCACTGTATCAATATTCATCTAAGCGTCTGTAGCTCTACCTTCAGGACAGGCACCCTGTTGCAGCAGATCTGATTTGGGGGTTTGGGTTGTTTGTGGGTGGGTTTTTATACTTTGCGGAAGCTATCATGCCTTTACATTGAGGAGGACATTGCTGGGGGGTGTTCAGCAGCAGATCGCACAAAAGCTCAAAAGTTCAATTATTTCACCTCCCTTTTGAGAGAGATGATGAAAGCAGTTAATGGGGAATGTGGAGAGCAGAGAGTGCACCAGGCTGAGGAGGTAATGAATGAGTGCAGACAGAAGCACAAGAAAATTCCCGTTACTCCATTCTGTTCAGAGGGTAGGGCAGAATGGACTTGGAAAGTAGCTCATTTGTAACCACTGTGTGATGGGAAACTCTGGCTGGTTGCTCTGCATGGCCTCAGAACCAAAGGGCCTGACCTGGGCTCCCTTCTGTCCTCATACACCTGAAAACTTCTGCACTTGGATTACAAAGGAAAGGAAAATATTGCCTTTAGAGCCTAGTTTGTAAACGACACTGGTATCTTGCAGAAATATGATCCCCTATTATTGCAGTTATCAGAATGTGGGGTACCATACATTGGTCCTGCTTTACAGAGGTGTAAGCACAGTAATTCTTGGAACAAGCCTATAACTTCCAGGACAGCTACGACATAAACAATATAACAAATTTCACAGCCTCTGCAAGAGCTATTGCCAGATTTTAACTACAATATCTTAGAGATGAAAGATAAACCTCTTCTTCACGAGGCAATTCTTCCCTAATTGTACAAAATCTTTCAAAGCCTAACTACGCATGCAATGCAGTTATTGCAGAAAATAAAACAAACAAACAAACAAACACGTTTCTCTTAGAAATACTTATTTTTTGGGTAAGCTTAACCCAGTCAAGGTTTTTTGTTTGTTTTTGCTAACCCACTCAATCGATTATTTGTTGTTAAATGGCAGCTCCATTTATGTAGCTGATTCTGTCAGTGCAGGTGACATCAAAGCTTTGAGTATTTCTCCATGTGATGGACAACTCTAGAAACCAAGTTCAGCAAAGATCAAGGGCTCTTGGCATTTCTGGTCTTCAACAGTCTTATTTTCTCAGTAGTGCATTTTGGGTTTCCTCTGGTTTTGTTTCAGATTTCACTTCAATTCCACACATCTGATGTGGGTTTGGATCTGTTTTGTAGGTGGCAGCTACTTCATGTAGGAGAAGACTGACTTCATCTGACTGCCTTGGAATTTTCTAGCTCAGCTAATTACTAGTTATTTCTAATAACAGAGTCAATTACTGTTTTTTCTAATAACAGAGTTATATAGATATTAATAACTACTGCTTTCTGTAATGGCTTTACAATTTCAATTGCGTGTAATTTATTTTCACTTTATTATGAAAAATATTACCTTTCCCTCACTCCAAATTGTATTTTAATACTTAAATCTCAACTTTCTCTTATTAAATACCGGAGTGTTTCAGATGTTTTATATATTTTCCTCCTTAATAAATGAGTCCTCTGTAGACTCAGTGTGTTCTCTCTACATTCAAATAGTTTACCATATTTTACAGTAACTTTGAAGCATTCTGCTTAAATTAATTCCTTTGCATAAACTGCAATCCATGAATATTTCACCATGAGGAAAATAGGCAAGTGGATCTTTAAAGGGGGAATATGAAAATGGGCTTGGAACTTGGATGAGTAATAAAAAGCTCTTCTGTCTAATGAACATCTGAGCTCTTAGAAAAATAGTTCTTTTCTCAGAGGAGGCACAGAAGGTTCAAACCCTTTAATAGTTTGTGAACTGAATCTATAAAAGGATGCACTAGGTTAATCAAGACATTTCATTGAGATACTGACCTCTTGCATTTAAAACAAAGACATAATTCTGAAGTCTAAATGAAGAAATCTGTTTGTTATAAACTGTCAGAACTTGACTTTTCAGCAGCTTAAAGTTGTTTTGTTTGGTTGGGATTTTTCCTGCCAGAACAGAAAATTCATCGGAACAACAATAAAAGATAAAACAAAAACCTCAGAACTGTTTCCACAACAGAATTTTCAAATCGATAGTTATTAAGAATTGTTTAAAAATTAATGAGCAGATGTGGTTGAGATGCTTCAGAAAATTACTCAGACAAGACCCTTGAGCATTAACTTAGAACTTACGGTCTAGCCTCTCCTTTAACAGTCTTGAAAGAGCTCCCTGTGTACCTTAATCCTGGGTATTTTTGTACAGTTTTCATATTGTCTGCTACAATGGATGTGTAGCTTTAGTTCTTTAACCAAACGATTTATATAGTCAGTCACTTAAATATTATAAAAGACCAGATGATGTCTTTATGGAATCAATGTAATGTTGCATGGGGGAATTGTTTCAGCCAGAAAGAATTTCTCTGGAGGAGTTAACATTGCTAGAGGAGTTTCCGATGCCTGTTCTTTTTCTGCAACAGTATATGGTGTTCAGTTTAGCATAGGAATCAGCTCATCAAATCACTTAGTAAGGCAGGTGCAAATGTGCTGCTGAGTGGAAGCTCTTCTCATTCTTTCCTTCCTTCATCCTCCTGTAAAGAAGCAGAAAAGAATGCCTGGGTTTCCCAGGAGTGTTGCAGCTGATGCCAATGCAACAAGCCTTGTTATTAGGGCTAATGCTCATCATGTTCTCTCTCTCTTACACGCACAGAGAAATCACAACAATCTGACATGAACTGTTTAGAACATCTAGTCTCTGGTATGCAATTATTGATTTTTATAGTGCATTCCTACTATGCATTTCAATCAGGCTTCAATATTTGACTGATTCAGAGATAATGTGTGTCTGAAAAGCTGAAAGCTATAAATTTTATGTTAATTGACAATATAACATCTGAATTTAGAAATACCTGGCATGAATAAAATGTAAACTAGGATGATTATGTGTGATTGAATAGTTCACTTTTATATTGTATATTAGTCATGCCATCATCCAGTTAGAAGGATAATGGAAACAATAGTGATTTTTAATTTTTGAAGCAGTGTGGGCTGCATTAAGGGGATTATGCAGCTTTAGGGAGTAGTCTGCATAATGTAATGATCAAGAATAGAGCCTGAGTCAAGGCCGAGCTACACATAGCAAATCAGGCAACTTTTAATTTCTCCTTGAGATAAATTTGGACTAAAATTTTGATTATGAAATATAATGAAAGTGTCTCCAAGTTCTGAAGAGGTTTGCAGAACAAGGCTGTCATTTGTGTTCATTTTCAAGAATCCTTTTCAGGCCAGACTTTGATTTGGCATGTGAGTATTGAGGTCAGGGTGGCTGTGTCTGCATTACGTGCTTTGTTAGACCAGACTTTATTCTTTCTTCAGCTGAGGCTGATTTAAATAATTGTGGATGCTCCGTGCCAATAGCTGCCACTATGTTTTATCTACTGAAGCTTGCTCTGTCCAATCTGTTGCTTATTACTATCAGGAAGCCTTGTTCTCCTTATTAACCTAATGATCCTCTTCATTTGATCTGATTAACTGCAACATGGGTAAAAATATAGTAATGTGGCCTCTGATACCATTGATAGAGGTCAAAGGAGTTGAATATGGCTGTTGGCCTACATGGCCAGATTCCACAGGGCACACTCTAGTGAAATATGAAACATCTTGAGAAAGGTGTTGCTTTTCCGTCCCGTCACATTCAAAGCTAGCAACAGCTAATTCAGTATCTTCAGCTTATTTCTGTTCTCCCTAAAGAACAGATTATTTCAGATATTGGGTTGTTCCTGCAGGGCAGGTGACATGTTTATAGGAAGGTTTTTTGGTCTCGTTTGTACGAAAGTCTCAGCCCTTGCATTAATCTTGTCAAAGGCAAAATATTTTATATGTGTCATAAAATAGCTGCACATCCGCTGTCTTTAATAATGTTTGCACTTTCAGAACTCCTTTGAAAAAGAATCATTTCTTGATTCAACATCGTTATTGTTCTGCAGTTCTTTAAAGTTTGTTTGTTTGCATAGGCTGACAGTTTCATTCTGAAATTTCCTGGTCATCATATTGTGTCACAGGGATCTTGAGCAAAGCTCGCTGGCAAAAAATAGATTTATACTGGTATGTTAATCATCAAGACTAAAGGATCCCAGTGCTCAGTTCTACCACAAGAGAGAAACGAGCCTCTTCTTTTCTAAAAGGAAATCCCTTAGTGCAACAATAGATTTACAGCTTAGCTGCTCTAAATTCAGCACTCCAAGTTTCCGTGGTTTAATGCAAGGATGGTTGCACCAGGGATTCCTGGCTGTAGCAGTGTCTGAATTACTACTCTGAGAAGGTGATGATTTACATGGTTTCCTGAAGTTGCAAGAGAGACATTTGCAAAGCAATCCTAGCGATATGTAAAAGCAATTGAAATGAAAAGCTGTTTTTCCTGATTGCATTTCCTCTTTTGTCCTTCATTATTATATGCGAATATAAGGAAGAAAAAACAAGAGAATGGGGTACCAGACTGTGTGAATTTTGCCTGAACTGAGACTGCATATCCAGTGTAGAAATACTAGTGCTATAAAGAAGATAGAAACTGTCTGAGCTTATCTGTACAAGCACATACAAAAATAGATTCCTGCCATTTTCCCACAAAGCTCTATTGGATGTCAGGGTGTGTTTTACACAACCCTGGTTTGTGGAGCAGCAATACCACCTTCCCTGAACTTCCCTGGGCTCATCAGTGGGTGATTGCTGTAACCTGGAGATAGCAATGGACAGGGACATGAGGATCCATGTTCCAAGTGGTTTGTTCACAACTCAGACTGGAAAACCTGAAGTAGCCCACAGTATTTTAAAGCATATATGGGAACTATTTGGTGTTATGGGGAAGAAATCAAACATGCCAGAGTGTGGCCTATTCTGGCTGTAGAAAGCGGATGAAGAATGAACTGCAGTCTGAAAATAAAGTGTTGCCTGAAGATGTTAAGATCCATGTTAGAGGAAGAAATTTGCAGAGCAAACTATGGATAAATTTGGTGCACAGAGATCTCAAATCTGACTGCAGCAGCTCTGGCAAAGCATAAAGTTGCCAAGTAAGTTGGAAACATGGGCTTGTGTGTAATAATTGGGGGAAACTCAATTACTGGGTAAAATGAATGCAGTCTTGAGGAGGAGGGAAGAAGTCTGTCACACTCTTGTAGCATGACATTGTAAGTTTGTCTCAGATTACTGGTATAGTGGTTGGTTCACAGCTCACTAACCCATAAGTATATTTTAGAGATGGTGCAGCTGGCAGAGAGAGAAAATACTTCTATTTGCTTTGTCTTGTTGGCTTGAGCTTTGTGTCACCCTGGGGAAGGAGAGAAGGGAAAGACAAAGGAGAAGGAGGGAGGTTGGAAGGGAACTAGTGTTACACAGGAGCCTGCTGGAAAGAGAGATTGTGATTCCCCAAGAGGACCTTGGGTGTCAGCTCAGGTCACAAAGCCAACCTAAAGCAAAACCTACAGGGAAGCTGTGCTGCAAAGCAAGACAGGAGGAAACTGGCATCCCTCCTGGTGCTATTGGAGGGGGTTGTTTCTGAGCCTTGTATTTACTTAGTTTCCCATAGCAGACCTGAGACTCCTTTATATTTAAGGACTTAGCTTCTATTTTATTATTTTTGTATTTTGTAATAAAATGTGGCTTTAGAGCCTGGGAACTTTTTCCTCTTTTTTCCTGTCTATATAAAGGAAAGAAGGATGGGCAGACTAGTCCACTTCAAAACTTTTAGCTGCATTATACCATCATCCAGGAATGAACCTCTGTGGTGCTGCACTGGAAAAGAAACAGACTTGTGAACTGATATTCCAGTATTCATTCTTTATGAAAATACATTTGTTTAAAGCTGCTTTAGAGCAGCAACAAAGAGTTTGGTTCCCAAAATGGCATTGCCTGGGAGTTTCTTTTCCTAGACAGTGAATGCATTATCTGCCTTTTGAGCGATGGGAATCCTGGAAAGTTTCTTTCATTACTGCTGTCATTTGCACTCTTTCGTCTCTTAGCCAGGTACAGGCTGTAGTTTTACACTTTGGGTTTAACCTGGTTCCAGACAGATGTCACTTGATGAGTGAAGGATCAGGGACACTAGGGCTTCTAGAGAATTCTGAGTTGCTGTTGACCTGATTCTCCTCATGCTTGGAGGAAAAAAAAAGCAGAAGTAACCCAGGAAACCAAGAATTTCTTCAAATCAGTGATTTCAAAGTCACAGCAACTTCTAGTGACTTCAGAGTAAATGGGACTTGACCACTCATACTCTCATATTGTCTTGAAAACTGTATGTGTAGGATTCCCCACACCTTTCTGTTCCCATAGCTGCTAGACCAGTGGTCACTTGCAACACTCCCCTCCATACCACATAGCCCCATAGCAGGGCTGCAGGTAATATGTGAGTTGTAGGGGAATCAAGTGAAGTAGGATCATGTTGGATGGCACAGCAATCCAATTGTGTTGGAAGCGCAGCAAATGGCTGACTTCCCACAATGAAACATTTGGGCAATCCATTCCCATCTGTTTTTATTTTGCAAACCCACTCAATTGGCCAACACATTCAAAGCATCACGGCAACTTATTTCTCAAAGAGCATCTTTTTTCTTTTTCTCTTTTTTTTTTTTTTTAAGCCTGACAAAATTACCTACATGCTTTTTTTCCTGTTCAAATTGTAAAAGACTTTTTTACATTCATGTTATCATGAGGATTTGTAAATTAGCCTTTTCTTGGACCAAAAAATGTACTTCCATGAGAAGTGTAAATACACGGTACCTTTCATAAATGCTGTAATTCTATTAGGAGTTCTAATAAACTATGATAATGAAGCAGTTCAGCCAAGTAGGCTGTAAGGCAGTGACTCAAGACTGTGCCATATTTATCTGGGTGTGGGTGGTCTAGCACTTAGAGCGATACTAGTGTTTGTACTCAGCTATTTTGTTCCTTCCCTTGCCTACAAAATGCAATAAATGCTTGTACCTACATTTACATCATAGAAATGCCTATTCCCCAAGTCTGTATGTTGTCTGTGGGGCGAATACAGACTGCATGGCAGTAGCAAGTCATTTGACTCACACAATAGAGCTGTCTGTCAGTTTTTGGCTCACCTGACAACTTTTGGTCTTGATGTTTCTGAAGAATTAACAAGGGCACGGATGTTAGAGGAATATGATATTGGAGAATTTGTCATCCCTGAAGTTTCTTGAAAGATGGGCAATTAAAAAAGTCACTTACTCCAAAGTAAGCATCTTTCACTTATACTTGCTTAGCACTGCTCTTTCTTACAGCTTGACTGGCTGCTTTGCGTCTCAGTGCACCAATGCTTTTAAACAGAAGTTAACAGTTCTTTTTATCTTGGTTCTTTTGCTGGAAGTCCTTTTGAATGAGAGAGAATTCACTAAAACAAGTGTTAAGACTAGTGGCAGTGCAAATACCTCTGCTGATTTAGGTCCTAAAAAAGTCTCAGTCCTGTGTTGTTCTGTGTTCTCTGCTGTTTACACTGGGCACTGTTTCTACTTCAATTTCCTGACAACCTGAACTCTCATTTTCCGAGTTTTTCTGATTTATTTATTTATTTTATTTTTTAAATTTTTATACCTCTTTTGACATTTTTGAGAGTAAATATTCCAGGGAAAGCTGACCTGAGATATAAAGGAAAAACTGTTTTGAGGAGTTTCCTGGAAATCACATCACCTGATCATTAGTTTTCATGGTCTTTTGTTCTCCTATGTCAGTTGCGTGTCATAGAATAAAGCTATTGTTTCCTTCACAGGGGTGCTGGCAGCTACTTTTAAACAAGTCTGTGATTACTCTCACATTCCTTCCAGCCATATCCTGTTAGTTCTGTTACACTTACTGTATGCTCAGATTTAACACTTTAGAATGTCAATTAAGTTACTTCTGTGAATAGTGGATTTGAATTTATTCATGGTCTATTACCATGTACAAATTGGGCATGTCCAGCAGCCATTCTCAGCCAGCACTCTCTCCAGTATCAATGTTGGGTCCATTTTAAACTCCATGTTGGCTTATCTTCTAATGCTTCAAGTGAATTTGTCTAAGTTGCTTTGCAAATGAACCTAAATTTACATTCCTAAGAAGGAGGGGAAGATAATTGATAGCAACCTTAAAAATTTGCTGTTCCTTGCCTAATGATGGTCCAGTGTTAAGATGTAATGCCATTAAACATGCTAGGAATAAGGTGAAATGCTGAGTGAGTCTGCCAAAAAGCAAGGTAATCCTGCCATTTCAGTGGTGTCTGGGAACTGTATCTGTATCATCTTTAGAATTTACAAGCTACTGGACATTTAAACCTTTCATTCTAACAGCTTTGAATGCTGCCTTTCTTTAGTCTCAGTGGAATATCATTAGGAAAGAGGTTGGAACAGCAAACTATGGAAGTGAACTTAAAAACTTTTTGCCGTTAGGTTTGTTACTGCAGCTTAAATGGAAAGAAAGCAGAAGTGTCTCCATGTAGCAATTTTCCTATACCACACTCATGAGGAGCAGCTTTATGAAGAGTGTAGAACAGCGGACACTGCTTGCCAGAGATATGGTACCGATAATGTGTAGTCCCATGGCTATGAAACACTGCTCATGCTTTTATAGGCCTCCTGGATGTAGCTAGGAAGAGCAGGACATTTTGCACTTCAATAAATTCTGAACTTGATTATTGTGAACAGCAACACAAAAGTAGTGCCCTTTCTCAGACTTGCATTAAGGCTGCCTTGGAATGCAGGACATATTCCAGCAGGTAAAAACAGGTAGACCACTAAAAACCAAAACCAAACAGAAACACCCCAAACCTTCCTCCAAGCTAAAACTCAAAGTCACAGACCTGGTGCAGACCCTAGCACTGTTCAAACATGCAGTGAAAAGCTTATTTTGTACATTTCTCACTTTTAGACAGCTAGGGAAATTAATGCCCTAGCCTGAGGCCTCTGTTTTTATGACCCCTAGCTATGCAGTGATGAAAGGTTTTGCACATCAGCTTGTTCCCTACTGCTGAAATTCTTTGTAGAGCTACATCCTTTTATGCTGGGCTCTTTAAAACTTAAATTTATAAATGTATCAAACAGAGGCATTCTCCTTTTTCATTCCTCTCTGTTTGCCTTGAAATGTGATCATATTAGACAGATGTTTACTAGGGAGACAGTCTCCTTTTCAGAGTGGTGTTTATGGAGTCTTAATTGGTCTGGCTAGTGTGCTCTGAAGATTAGGCTACTCCCCATAGATACAGAATTATAAAGCAGACTTAAAAGAAGTGATTTTTCTAGCTGCCTTTTTATTCAGGAAATGCCTTCCTCATCCCTCTGCTTCGCATCTGTCATGGATCCATAGGAGAAACCTGCCTGCTTCTGACCAATATTTCTGAGAATCACTAACTTTATTATAAAGACCCAAGCTCATTTGTTTTTTTCAGTATAAAGCTATTGTTTTGACAAAGGGTCTGGCTTCAGAATGGCTGTTCCACTTTCTCTGGCTGCTTCTATCCTTTCAATGTTATGGCATTATTGTAACAATCTCAGGCCTAGTCCAAGTACAGTGGGATTGCTGCGTTTGCAAGGAATGTTAATCAAAGCATTAGTGTTAATTCAATTAGGCATCTAAAGACACTTATGCTGCATTTGATTGAAGGAGGCAAGCATGTCCTGTGGATCTTTGACAGCGTTTGCTTGAAGAAAATAATCTTGGTGTGGATAATTAAGCATCTTGGGCTACTTAAACTCAAATCTTGTGGACTCTTATAGATAACGCTGTTTCAGACCTTATGCTGTGCACTGTATCCATTTATCAGTGTCATCATTGACACAGTAAAGATCTGTTTACATGCAAGCTTGAATATAGGCCAGATGAAATTGAATCTAAGCATGAGAAAATTTATAGATGCTAAGGCCAAGAAAGACCATTTGGATTGGCTGGTCTGACCTATTTTAAATAGAGTAATTTATTTTAACGTCATCTTATTTTCTCAGTAAGAATGACAGCTTGCTCTGTTATTTTTATCAGATGTAGAAGAGCTATTAACCTCTCTAACTACTATTATGTGTAAATTACTGGACTATTTTACTATAGGTTAGGGTGCTGTGGAAGGCTGTGTGTAACCTTGGGATATGCTGGTATTTCTCATTGTAACACAGCAACATTCTAGCTATGCAAAGTATCTGGTGAGTGGGATTTTGGGGCATTTCTAATCAGCTTGTGCTGAATTAATTTATTGGTTTAAATGCGTCATGGCACTGGCACCAGTACGAATCTTACAAAGTTATCTTCTATTTAATTTACAATCCGTAACCAAGGTGTGAAGGTGGATTTAATTCTGAACCAGATTATGATTGTTCTTAACACCTTTTTAATTGCAGTCGTTTGGGTTGGAATGGGCACAGGTGATTTTAAATTCAAAGTGCTCAGCTTACTGCATATCAACACAGCTCAATTGATTTTTAAGAGTATTTGTGGGATGCTTTCTAAAGCACTATAGGAACATTAATTAATTTCTGATTACTGAAGTTGTGCTTTTGAACACCACTTCCTTTGTTTGATCCACCTACAAGTATATTTGTTTTATTTGTGGGCAAGCATAACAGCAAGAGGATGGCACTTGTGTTACTTAAATGGAATTACTGATCACCTGCCTTGTTTATTAGGGTTCTAACCAACTGAACAATATTAAAACTGGACCTAATAAAGGGCTTTTTCATATCTTTAATTTATAGTCTGCTTTAGTAGCTTATTTACGCTTAGTTTGCTTGCATGAGAATTGCATGATACTACTATTCAGACTCCTTGGTCCTAGAAAATACAATATATTGATTTACTGACTGAAGTTAGAGACTCAAAAACATGCTTTAATAAGGCTGGATGGTTTTGCATGTTAACAAAATGAAGAGGATAGGCAAAACAATCAGCAGTTAATCACTGATAATTCCTCTGCCATTCATACAGGAAGCATTAATAGATGTAGTTGGAATAGAGCTCGTGTTGTCAAGAATTTAATATTAATTGAGAAATCATTTTAGAATTAAAGCCTAATGCTACAGGACTAAATTTTAGCATATATATATTCAAGCTGCAGTACCGTATATTCATAGAGGAAACATGATTGACTCGATTGCTCTCTGCTTTAATGTTTTTTTGTAGAATAATGAATGATGGGGGAGTTACATCTGAAAAATTGCCTGATTATTGCAATATTATGGTATGGGACTGTACACAAGAGCTAGTGAATGGCTGGACAAAATGGCATCTAGCACTGTCCTATGCACATAGTCAGCAATGTGTATTTGTGCCTGCAGCTTTGCCTGCTCATATGTTACCTTTGCCTGTAATTGCTAGTTATCTCTATGGCAATTAGCTGTCGGGGCTTGAATACCATCAAGCTCTACCCACCTGTGACAGCAGACAAGACTTCTGTTTTGATATTTATTCTCTCCTTCATCTACTGGGAATGAAATAATGCTTTTCTTTAAATCTGTGTCTTCTCAACAGCTTTAAAATGATATATATATCTCTTTATGATGGATATGTGATAAACGGCAAACTGTGTTTGTTCATTAAATACCCAAATAAGGGAAAGGAATTTACTACCTATTGTTTAAAAA
>JAUCNL010067509.1:37465-51665 GCA_032353615.1 Micropsitta geelvinkiana | reverse complement strand
TTCCCCCGCACTGGTGAGCTGCACAGGGGCATCCATGCCAAAAGGGCATGCAGCTTGCCCAAGAGGCTTTGGGGGCTGTTGTGTCACCTGAGCCACCTTGGTAGTAGGTCTCTTAATCTGATAAGCAGCACTGGAGCTGCTGGCTGATCTCATTATAGGAGCAAAGGAAGAAGATACTTTTACTTTTAGATCTTGAGAGGTTTTTAGCAGCTTGGGATCTTTGAGAAGCCCAGGGCATCTCTGTCCACAAGGTGCTGTCACCTTTCCCAGAGTCCTTCTCAGGCTGGATGAACACAAGCTGGGCCATTCTCCTCAGCAGTCCTGAGGAGATCCAGTGAATCTGTGCACATAGGGCAGGGGCTGGTAGTTAAATCACTGATGAGCATAGGGTTGAAAGCATCTGTGTCAGTTAATCTGGGAAGGTGTTTTCCTTCCTTCTCTAGCAGCCAGCTAGTGGTATTTCTTCCTTTAAACTTAATCTTTAGGGAGCTAGCCTGGAATGAAGAGGATACTGCTGTGCACTGACCAAAGCTGAGCTCTGTCCGTTGCTGAATCTTCTTCCAAGGTTGCAATTTTTCTTCACTGCTTGCCACAACCTGCTGCTTCTTCCATCACCCATAATGGAAAAGCATAAGAATGAGTGGTCACTGTCCACTCATAGCGAGAGGCAGACAGCCACAAGATGGCAAAGATTATCAGAAAGATAAGCTTTATTTTAAAATGTATCAACCACATTTGATAGTGCCTTCCTCCAAACAGTTATATAGTTGCCCTCAGGTAGTGTTTGCATGTAAAATAGGAGAAAGGATGAAAAGGTACGTGGAGGGGAGGAAGTTCAAGAGATACCTATACTCTAGGACACAACATAGCCAAGTGGTGTTGGAACAGCTTCATGTGTGATGTTAAATGGGGGAAACCAGCCAGCATATATGTTGCTTGGAGTCCTCTGTGCCACATGCTTTTGCATTTTTCTGTTGTCATGTCCCAGAGGGGCAAGCCTCCCCAGGAGCTGTGGGCTCAGCTGGGGCATGCTGTCCAGGGTTTCTGGATTCTGCTTGCTTTGTTCCTTGCAGCCATGGCAGCCAATGGGTCAAGCCATGTGTGCATAACACAGCAGGGAGCCCGGTGGTTTAGGGCAGTTCTGGTGAGAGAATGGAGACGGAAGTGGCTGCTCTGAAGCTTAAAGCTGCAAATGCAAAGAGTAGTGATCTTGACCAAGAAGGGAGGGTTTGCATGAACAGCTTCTCTGAGAAAGAATTTCCTTTTCCATCTTTGGCCACGGAGGGCTCCCTTGTGCAACTTCACTTTACATTGCACGTGGTTTCGTTTACAGAAAGGTTGACTTACTGTGAAAAAAATAGGTAAAAGGAAGACTTAACTTTCCCACGCACTAAAGGACCTCTAGCCCTATGCTTGTTTCTGGTCCCTGTATTTTCTCTTAGCTGATCACTCGCCTGTTCTTGACATTAGCTGGAGAGCACTGTGTAAGCCAGACATTTGTCTTTACCTCTCACTAAATGTTTCTGTATATCCAGTTACGTCTGTGTAATTTACAGCCCCGGGAGCATTTTGGAATTTCTTGCCTTCCTACAACATTTGCTGGGAGGTGACAGAGCCAGAACCTGACACACAGCTTGTCCCCGGCTGATGTTATGGAAGAGGCTATTGTAATGAGGAGTCGTCTTTGCATTTTGGGTTCTGGGGTTCTTTAAGCTGCTGACTCTGGAGTTAACTAAAATTTGTTATGTTATTTTTACTTGCAGATCCATTTTGTACTGATGAAAGTCAAATAAATAAAGAGTTGTTGTGAGTTTTAGCTGATACAGTGCAATGCATGGACTTACTTCCCTACACAGCTGTCTCCTGTCACTGAGCTTCTCATTAGAGCAAAAGACCATCATTGTGTGACACAAACTATGAACTTAAATTCCAGTCTTGAGAGCTGAAAAAGCCGAAGTGAGTCCCATAGCCGATCTGCTGTTTGGACAATAGTCAATGTTAGGTCTTTTGCAGGAGTGGCAGAACTGTTCCAGTAGACATCTCCTGCTACAGCCGTGAAAAAGTATGAAGAGAGAAATAGGAAATACTGCAGTGGTTAATTAAAACACATGTGATTGCAAGCACGTTGGGATTTGCAAGGTGTAATTTCCACTCCAGTCTCCTTTGATCAGAACTGGAGCAATGATGCACGTTTTCTACTGTTTTGTATATTCTGTGAACTTTTTTCCTGGAAAACATGATGTATTTACGGTTTCACAGTGGCAATACCAATAACAACGTATTACCATTATCATGCTGTTCTGTTTCTGAAATTGTTCGTTTGTTCTGACTGCCAAAATTTAAGGTGTAACAATATGGAAATCCACATGGTGCATAACCAATGGATCTAATTTTGTCCAAGATTCAGCCCACATGTTTGCTTTGAAAACTGAGCAAATATTTGAAGAACGGTGCAGGAGACTCTTTAAGATTTATGATAGCAGGGTAAATATTCTTAGTCTAATTTTATAAAGTTTTCTTCCCTGCCCCTTTAATTTGAAATCCTGTTTAGGTAAGTGCTTTGCCTGAAAATCAGTGTGGCAGATTGTCACTACAGCCCAGGCTGCTGATCAGGTGGAAAAGGTTTGCCAGCTGGAAAGCAGGGGTGGTGGATAGTGCAGTTCTTGTACTACCATTTGAGCCAACACACCTGTGAGGAATGGGACTTGGGTCTATAATGCTTCCATTTTCCTCCCAGCATTTACCACAGCTAGTTTTCCTCATAACAGGAATTGGGGGAGGGCTTAGTTTTAGCTGGCAAGTGTCTCTTAAGGGCTGGACTTGAGGAGGGGACCCACAGGAAGAAGTGGCACCATCTCTGAATTACCCCATCCTAAGGGGGACTTGGTTTGGAAACTGGGGTGAAACCCCATAGTAAAACTGCCCAAGGAAGGTGAGTAAATAATGAAACCCATCCTTTGCTTGATCAGTGCTTTGTGCACTTTGGTTTGTTTTTTTAGCTTGTTTCACTGAGCAAATTGATAAAACCAGATTTTTGCTCTGTGATTTTCATGCATTTGGATGTTTCTGAAAGGTTTGAATTGTAAATCCTCGAAAGGAATGTTAAGATTTTTCAGCAGATGCTGCTCTCTGTGTGTGTATGTATACATATATAAAAGATATTTAAATCGTAGCATGATTCCTTATCACTGTAGCATTACTAATACTTGTCCTCTGATCTGAAGGCAATCTGACAGTGAACAAACGGTGGAAGGAAATTGCCTGTCATTGCTATTTGAACCGTACATTCTTGTATTAAGTGGAAGGGTTTTCTTCCTGCACTTCATTTGCTGTGCAGATGTGACTAATTAGCTGGCAAAGTCACACCACATGGTCTTATAGAATCATAGAATAGTTAGGGTTGGAAAGGACCTTAAGATCATCTACTTCCAACCCTCCTGCGAAGGGCAGGGACACCTCACACTAAAGCATTCCACCCAAGGCTCCATTCAGCCTGGCCTTGAACACTGCCAGGGATGGAGTGTTCACAGCTTCCCTGGGCAACCCATTCCAGTGCCTCACCACCCTCACAGTGAAGAATTTCTTCCTTATATCCAGTCTAACCTTCCCCTTTTTAAGTTTTAACCTGTTACCCCTTGTCCTATAATATTGAAGGTGTTTAGTTGCAGCTGTGTTACTTTCAAATACTGTTTATTCCAGATACTCAATGGCTCTCTGGCATGGTCCAGCAAACACTTTTAGTCAATCTAGCAATTAATATTACGAAAAATCAATGAAGTTGCATATGTTAATGAGCAAGAGGGTTGAGGTTACGCTTAAGTGTTCATTGAATAATTAGTGTTGGATCTATATTTCTTATGTTTTGAAATAGTTGGTTTTCGAACTAAGGAGATACAGGTTACTATAATCATTATGTACATCTCTTTCTGTGCCTTGATGTCAAACATTAACAGAAAATGTATTTCTCATTTAATGAAAGATTCAGTCACTCATAAGAGCGCAATAGAGTGCTAATCTGGCTGGTATAATAATTGAGTAAAAAACCAGCAGGCAGTCTCTTTTTAATAACGGTAAAAATTTATTATTTGCACAACATCCAATATTTGTCATGTAAAGCAAATTTTGAGCAATAATCTGTATCGGCCTTATATATGTTCATTGCAGTCAGCCTGTGCTACCTGTCAGCATTGCACTCTCCATCTGAGCATGAAGTTTTAAGTAAAAATCTGATGGCTTTTTCTTTATAAACAGCGTTTGTAACATGACTGAAATTTATAAGACAGGAGCAGAATTGTGAAACATTTTCAGTTATAGTAAAATGATGCGATATAGTAACAAGACTGACAGCAGGTCAAAAATATCTGATTATCTCTACAGGCATGAACTTGTCATTTATTTTATAGTTTCTTTACAGTAAAGTTGTGGGGTTTGTTTGGTTTGTAGGGTTTTTTTCTTTCCAGAAAGTGATTTACTACGTGGTAACATACATATCTGAAGGCTGCTGCAAGAAATATAAACCAGATGCACTTTATTAATAAAAGCCAGGGTAACATATATGTAGTATATATGAGGGCATACATAATCCTTGATGTTTGCATAAAACGCCTTCTCGGCTTTAGTGGAAAGTTGTACAATGTGATGGCTTTTATCCAGGACTTGCTGAAGTCAGTGATATCCTGCCTTTGACTTTGGATGTTGAATCCATCTTGTAAATCCTTGGAGTTCTGAAACTGTAGATGTTTTCTTACATCTTCTTTTCTTTCTTTCCCTTTTAGGAAAACTCTCATTTTTATTGCAATATGTATAGCTGTGGGTGTTGCACGAGTACCCAAACAAGGTGAGAATGCTTTTTTTGGTTTTGTAACAGGACATTTGTATAATCTGTTAATAGATGAAAAGAGTAAATGTCTGTTGTTACTGCTGACCTTAGGTTCGGTTCCTTGATGGTGACTTAAAGAAAATACCAGCTACAGCATAATGAGAGTAAATTTTAAAGTAGCCAGTTTGGAAAAGATGACCTTTTTAAAATTACTGAGATTTTCTGTCTGTGAAATTGCATACATATTTAAGCAAGCTCTTTATAAAGAGAAGCCTTGTACAGTGAAAAGGCTTTGATTGTGTCTTCACTGTAAGTGGGTGTCCTTGGGGGTGGCAAGCTGTGACTGAGTTACCTTTGCACTTAGGGCTGTGCAAGCAAACCACTGCATATAATAAGGGCTTAGTCTAGGCTGGCATCATTAAAGCAAAAAGTGAAATTGTGTATTCATTTGGTTTTGCATTCAGATGCAGATGTTAGTGAGGAAATAGGGTTGTCTTGTTTTCAGTTTGTTGTTTAATCTGCCAGCTGTTACAACTATACCAGATGTGCAGCTTGCACAAGCAACCCCTGTGGTAATATTAGCATCCCAAAGTGGTGGAGGCTAACATGCCATATAGTTATTTCTTATGTGCCAGAAGAGCAGCAGCACCAGTTCTCTGCTATGGTCCTTCACCATACAGGTGAAGCAAGAAATAGATAAACCTTAGCTGGTAAGTATGTTAACTGCAGATACTCTGCTGAATGCAAGCAGCTGGGTTGTATGGTTAAGACAAGACTTATTCCTGATAATGTCTTCCTAGAGCCCCACGGGATATCTTGGCAGCCTCCCACCATTATTCTCACCAATGTCTTTTACCTTCTAATAATTTCCTGCAACTGGCAAAGCTTTTTTTTTTTTTCTTCAGCTGTGTTTCCCCCTCACCTCCCTGCTTTCTTTGTGGTTTTGCTTTCCATTCATTGCTCTTTGCTTATCAGGTAAGATTGGCTGTTGATTTTTTCATGTTCAGCTCAATGGGAGACACATGCTTTTGTGATGGTGGGATTTTCCTGGATTTTTCTTACAGCTGAGCCACGTTCTCATCAGAGGAGGGGCAGCAGCCATAGATGTGTGTGGCCTGCCTTGCTCCAGGCCTGCAGGGATGGAAAGAGAAGAGGCTGTTTGCGCTTTCCAGTGTAGCAGGAGGAGGTGAATGATGCCAGAGGCAGGTGTGCAGTGATGGTCTGAATTGTCTTCATCCCTACAGACCACCCTCATCTTTGCAAAGAAATAACCAGTTTCTCTCACTTTTCGTGTGCCTCAGCCTCAGAAGGGCTTTTCTAACAAAACTTCAGGCGAGAACTGTGAAGGCTACACAGGACTAGAGGTTGGAGCAGGTACAGTCAGAGGCTTATTTGCCTCTCAGCTCAGAGTACCTCTGTGCACAGACCTTTGCAGAAATGGAGTGCAGCCTCCAGTCTTGATGTGGTCATATATGATTAATTTTTATTCAGTCATCAGCAGATAAAGCAGTATTTCTAGATAGCCATGTGAGAAGCCCTACTGAGTGGAAACTCTCCCCCACCCTCTGTGCACAGATGCCACATGCAACTTCATTTTCTTCAGGTGGTTGCTTGGGATCAAAATGATGCTTTGGAACCTTGACGCATCTTTTTGCCCATGGGTGAATTTGGTCCCTCGTGCTCTTTATTTGCATGCTGTGCGAACAAGGTTGCAAAAGGCAGTTCAGAGAACAGCAGACTGAGGAAACCTCCTCAAAAAAGGAACAGTCTCAGTGTACAGCCTGCAGAGCTAGCACTATGCCATTTGCAGTGTTTAGAATTTGGTCTCTGAAGAGGAACAGGACTGTCTGCCCATTAGAAGTGTGTTAAAACTCACATTGTTATTAGAACTTTTTTGGCTCCTGCGTTTTGGAAAAAAGAGTATTCTGCCAAATAGGAAGAGGCTACTAGAGTAATTAATATCCCTTTTTTCCCTGAGCTTATGCGGCAACCTGTGCATGCTTCGTCTGAGAAGCTATGCCATGTTCATTTTGGTAGGCAGCTGTATGTTGTGTTCGGTGAAACACATACAAAGATACAGCCTCAGCCTTTATGAATAGTACTTTGTGATTCAAGGACATAGAGAATCAATGTATCTGATTGCATTTCCAAGGCTAGTCACTCAGCTTGGTGTCTGCAAGAGCACTGGCTGCAGACAGGCATTTTAATCTACCCAGTTGCAGATGCAGCATCACCTAGGAAATGGGCCACCTGCTGAGTACTTACTCTGGGTTCTGGTGGAGCTGACTGATGGATGACCCTTGTCTTTCCTTGGTGCATAGTGGTAAAGGGAAAGTGGGTAATGTGTATACTAAGGTTGCTGAAATGGAGAGATCACCTCAAATATTTTGCATTCAGAGTATGGAGGAATGTGGGAAGTGAACTGGAGAGACTGAACAGAATAGGGGTTTGGAATGATGCAATAGCCAAATCCCCTCATCCTTCCCCAATTCCTTTTTGGATTTTTTTTATTTCTTTTTTTCTGTGACATGAGAGGGTCAGAAGTTTGGGGGTTGGGGTTTTTTGTTGGGTTTTCTTTTGTTTGCCAAAGTCTCTGTTAGGTTTCCCCTCCTCTTGGCGCAATAAGGTTGTGACTTTTTCAAGTCCTCCTAGAAAGTGGAAGGAAAGCGCTTGACACCTAAACCACAAAACAGTTGTTCCTTCAAGAAGATGAGCTGTTACGATTTTTGGGACTACCGGGTTGAGTAAACAGTAAATGAAGTCAGATGCCATGCAGACATGAGTAAACAAAGAGAACTGACTCCTGATAGGTGAAGAAAATTGTGGTATTCATGCTGGGAAGAGGACTTGAGCGGGTTGCCTGCTCCCAAAACCATGTGTGCTGCCAAGAGCTTCTGAAAGCCTTGAGATAAATTAAAATGCATGTTGGACCAGAAATGAAGTGACTGGCCAAAAAAGTTTGGAACAGCCTTTTGGCTTGAGAGTGGGTTAACAGGCAGCAGATCAGCAAGGAATAATTAGTTGATGCTTAATCTTTTGCTGTAATTTTTCACACATTTATCTGTGATTAGCTTTCTTAGGACCTGTCATTGTTTGCAGAAGTCTCTCTGCAGGATGTGGAGAATCTGTCTTAGTTCTTGTGCTCTCAGAGGACTCTCCTTTTATTAATAAAACTTTTAAACAATGCCTGTTTCCAAATCAGAACTGCCAAAATTTTGGCAATTTTGCTTGCAGTTTGAGATTTAGTAGTGATACTTTCGAATGTCATTTTTTAATTGGCTGGTTTAAGCCAGTTTAAGCTTTTGTTTTGTATTTCAATTTGTAACAGTTTGGACAGATCACATGCGATAACTTCTAAAAATACAAATCTATAATTGCAAATATTTTAAAATAGAAGCACTTGCCAAATGTTTACGGTTAGGTTATGATATTTAGGCACTTTAGGTTAGGCTGTCAGATGTGCAGTTAGGTAGCCCAGCCAGCACACAGAAGTGCTGCAATGGTGTCTCCAGCCGTGGGATATTATTTGCATGTATAAGACCTCTGCGTTTCCCAGAGCTCACGACCCGTGTTTCTTCCTAGTTTTCAGCTTTCTTCTCTGTAACTACACATAGACCGTGCAGGGCTGGGGTCCTGGGAAAGTGTGGTGGTTCCTTAGCAGATACGTTGTGCTGTGAAGGTCTGCTTAACCTGACCTCCATTATCAGTTTGACAGATAAAAATACAGCCATACTAAATTAATTGCTCTGAGGCAAAATATCTTGAGAAATTGGCGTCCACATGATGTTCCGCAAAGATATGCTTTCTCCATACCTCTGTCTCTGCTGGCTACCTGCTAGGGTAATCTTGGCACATCTGTGAATCTCAAACATGACTAGAAACACTACAAGGTGTGTAATTAATTTTCAAGATGTACGGTGTGTTCAGGTTTATGCTTTTGGTTTCAATTTATAAATCACTCTCCAGGAAATCTCAGGCTCTTTTCATAACTTACCACTGAAACTAAGCCAACATCTGTCTAATCTTAGAGTTTGCTATTCAGTGAACAGAGAAAGGGGAGACTGGGAAAGGAGACCTTTTTTCCACTAGAAGTGAACATCCATTTGTTTCAGATGCTTTTTTCTCTTAATAGAGCAAAGAATCCTAAACTTTTTTTGGCTTATTAGGTCAGTGCAACTGTTAGATACTACTAGTTATTTTTTATATAGGCAGTTCACTGAAGCTTAGGTCCAGCCAGTTAGGGGGAGAAAAAAATGATACCGTGTGCTTCTGTGCAATGCTGTGGATGAAAAGTGCAACACTCAATTTCCCATTGTGCAGAAAATCGGAAAATATAGGCTACAGGGACCTTGAAGTCATCTGGTCCTGCCTCCTGCTGAGATCAGGGTCAGTGCTGAAGTTAGTTCAGACTTTTGGGTCCTGTCCAGTTGGGCTTTAAAAATCTCCAAGAATGGAGATTACACAATGTCTCTGGCCCCCTGGTCCAGCACTTAACCACTTCTGCGGTGAGAATGCTTGTTCTGTGTAAGAGAATGGAATTTCTTGTGTTGCAGCCTGTGCCTGTTACTCCTCGGTTTTCCTGTTTACCCAGTTCAGGTAATGGACACTTGTCATTGGTCTTCCCCAAACCTTCCTCTCTCCCGGCCAAGCAAGTGTAGGTCCTTAAGCCTCTTCTCATGTCATATATTTTAGCCCCCAGCCTTCTTGTCTCATGCTTGCCTTTTATCTCAGTTTCTGCAGTATTTCTTTAGCAATTCCACAAACACCCAGAACAGCAGTTTTACCAATCAGTGCCGTAAGTGCTGTCTTATTTTGTGATCCTGCAGAGCAACTGCTGGGGACGTGACGTTTATCTCCTATCAAGCCTTTGTAATCTTTCTGTTTCAGCTGCATCATAAGAGATCTTACAGTGTCTTTATATTCATCCTGAAGGAAGAAGGTGCTTATGCCTGGCAACTCCAACATGCCTTAGTCTGATTTAGGCAATACCAAATGAATCTGGTCATCTTTGACCATTGATTTACCCTGGCTCTTTTTTTTTTTCTTACCCAAGTCAGGTATGATTTTAGTTTATCAGGAGGCTAGATAACTGTGTTTCTACCCATTAGGTGATGATATTTAGCCAGGTGTGGAGATACTGAAAGGTCCAAGCTAAGGGAAGGGTTAAAGCACAAAGTTCACGTCACATTATGTCAGGCACTAGAGGATCCAGCGGTGATAAACACCACTTCTCATTCCACCCTGTATGAAAATCTCCTACCCAGACTTCTGTACGCCACAGCCAAATCTACAGGACATCAGTCAATAGGACAGCTGATTTCTCTGTCTCCTTAATGTCCATTGCTGTCTCCTGATGTGGAGTAGTGCACTCTTAATTCAGTATCTCATTTGTGTAGCTGCATCTGAAGGACAGATGAGCCAGAAGATGGGAGCACTGCCCCTTGGGTCTTAATGTTCTTCCTCTTTCCTTGTTCCTCACCACTTCTGTTTTTGCAGAGTTCACTTCATCCCTGGTCCTACCAAATAAACCATGTGGATGGAAAGGAGGCAGTGGCATGCTCTGTTGCATGCCCCTTGAAAAGATCTTTGTTTTCTTTTAGTTTGACTAGCTTTGGCACAGATACAATCAAGGGTGATCCCACTAGGAAAACAGTTCTCTTTGAAGCCAGGGCTGTAATGGCACAGGGCCTTGCTTGGTGGGAGGAGAACTCCCTTGTGGAAGCACAGCAATTCTTCCCAGGTACCAGTCGAATTGTCTCTGCAGCACATAATAGCTGCTTGGCAAGGCTTACCTTTATATTTTACTTTGAACCGGTGACTATCTTTTGGTGCTCTACTGAGGTGTTACTATGTTATAAATAGCTCGCGCCTCATTAAAAACAAAGCAACCATCCCCTCAAATTCATTTGAACTTTTCAGAGAAAAAGGAAAACTACGGTTTTACTGCAGAATGTTTTGCAGGAGAAGTTTAAGTACAAAAAACCCCTCAAAAAACCAAATCCAAGCCTCAAAGAGTAAGCAGGATTAGCCAAATAAATAAGGAGCCAACACAGTGTGTTCATTGACTGCTGTGGAAAGGTTGAAGACCAAATGGGGATTTTTCAGTTTCGTAAATGAATTAACCTACAATGGGCATTATTTGTGCTTTTCTGTGTGTTTTTTTTGTTTTTTTTTTTTTTTTTTTTTTTTAACAGAAATTTTGCTCTGGCTTTAATTATTTCTTTGATTTATGCAAAATATTGGTGTGCCTTACACTAGGGATTTGGTGGCTTTGCTGTGTGCTGTATACATGCTCTGGGAAGTACAGATGGGTTTTTTTTTAAGATGTGCATACATTTGTTTATGTGGATCTGAATTTATGAGGTTGTAAAAGAAGTCAACAGTATGCCTTTATTTCTTTTACAGCAATAGATGTTCTTCATCAACTAGGCCTTGTGAAAGATGTTCAACAGCCCTCAGAGATGGCAGTGCCCTCAACATCATCTCTGTTACCTCAGGGTGTTCGTCTAACTGTATCAGGAGTTGTACTAACTAGTGATGCACATATTGAGTCCCCCATCATTCAAGTCCTACCATCAAGTCTAGGGCATCAGTTCACCGTATTGGTTGGGTTATACTCGTACAAAATAAATAGTGCTTTCCTTTTCAGTATTAGGAGCAAAAGTAGGCTGCAGTTTGGTGTCCAGCTGCTACCAAGAAAGGTAGTGGTGTTCACTGGTGGAAAGCAGTCAGTACACTTTGATTATAGTGTTCATAATGAAAAATGGCATTCATTTGCCATTGACATTAGAGACAAGACTGTCTCGATATTTGCTGAGTGTGGAAAGAAGCACTATAGCAGGGAAGTACTTTCTGAAGTGGAGACATTTGATTTGGGTGCTTTATTTACCCTGGGAAGGATGAACTCTCACTCTGTCAGCTTTGAAGGAGTTATATGTCAGCTAGATATTATTCCTCTGCAGAAGCATCTGCAAACTATTGTAAATATGTGAAGCAGCAGTGTCGCCAAGCTGAAACGTATCGATCTCCACATGCATCAGATGGGCTGGATGTTTTTTCGAAGGCGGTGGTTGATGAGGAAAAGCAGCCAGAAGGCATATCAGCATATAGAAAGAAAGAGGTGCCAAACATTCCTGTTACCAGTGTTGCTCAGAGTCACTCTCTACCAGAAGACTTTGAGTCAAGAAATGTCTCCGCATTGGAGTTTGCAGAGGCCAAACCTCTGTTGCTGGAAGCTTCGCCTGAAACAGAGCTCCAGGAGTACCTCAGTCTGCCTCTTCATCAGCAGGAGACTGGCACAAAGAGAAACATCACTAAAACCCCCAAAGGATCATATCCAAATACTTCAAATAATACCACAGAAGATGCAGGCAGACAACGTGAGCCTTCTCTTATCTCCCCTGTAAAACAGAGTAAAACTAAAAGCAGTGGAATGGACAAAGCAAAACATTCAGATGAACCAAGCAGAAAGCAGCAAATCTTCAACGCGAGCCTGTACCGTTTGCCTGTGGACCTCCCTCTGGATAATCAGCTCAGTCCAGGGCAGAAAGGTGCCTTTGATGCTGATGAGACTTACCACATGGAAAACAATTATGAAATTGGTGTTGATAATTATGATTATGACTATGAAGATCTTGACAAAATGTTTGAAATGGGAAGTGTCAGAGGTCCAAAGGGGGAAACTGGACCTCCTGTAAGTTATCTTTACTCCTCTTTTTACTATTATGTAGCACCACACATTTAACAGAGGCTTTAAAAGAAATCTTGCAAAGCATGCCAAAGCTGTGACTGCAACTTCTTCTGGCTGTACCGTACAAATGTTTGTCTGCCTTAAGTATGTCTCTTTACCGCATGTAATTTTGGTGTAAGTGTTGTATATTTTAATTTACTGGAAGAATATGAAGACGTTCACATTCTGGTGAAGTGGTAGGCGACCCAGGCTTCTTTCAACTTTGAAATGCAGCAGATGTTTATAAGTGCATTAAGACTGCTCACTTAATAAAATTACAGGAGAAATTCATGCAGTACACAGACATAGACACTGACCGATGAAAAGGGCCACCAGGTTGTTTGGAAGGCTGGCATAGTTCCCTCAGTTGAGCTATGCTATCAAAACTTCTAATTGGGGAAGGAGACCAGTTGCAGAATCTAGACTGGTAAAACTATTTGTAACCCAAGGTTACAGGGTCATGCAAACCTGCATGTAAAATGATTTTTAGAACAGTCTTAGAAGATTTTATTAACACGTTTTTCAATTTGCGGGGTAAGTGATCCCTGGAACAACTGTAAATGCACAATAGTACTTTTAATAGAAAACTGTTTGTCCTTACTGTGTGCACAAGGCTCAAACTTTTTAATACATAAAAATGGGAGCAATATATATGAAGGTACAGACAAGAGAGAGCAGCAGTTCCTGCTTAGCCTGGGGAATATGATAGTGGTTGTTTGAGTTGTTACTTAACATTTTTTAAACCATAGCATGCAGTAAATAATTCCAGTTGCTCTCTCTTTTTGGTGTGTGTGCATTTGTGTGGTTTTTACTAGAAGGCAAGTTGATGTGTGTTGAGCAGCTCCTCATATAAATTTGAATATGCCCATAATTTTATTGTTTGTGTTCTTTCAATACCGAAATAATCCTTTTCTTAAGGTAGTCAGCAACTGGAAACCTTTTTAAAAGTTAAATTTTTACTCTCCACAGGATCCAGATGCAAAGGGCTTGTTATGCAATTGAAGGAGGTGTTAACAAATAATTCAGTTTAGTCCAGGATGCTCTTGCTTAATCTGTTTTGAATGCAAAGTCAGTTTTAGGATTTTTTTCCTCTTTTGTACCTTATAGTAATATTTATAGGGGCATATCAGTAAGTATGTATCTGTCATCAACATGAGGTTAATTTCCAGGTTTGGAGTTTAGGATGTTTAGTAAGTGCTAATGAAAGGTTTTCATTTTAGCAGGTAGCTTGCACGTTGTGATTTAAGTCAGCTACAGCCGAGAAATCCATTCTTTTTACATGGCACAGAAATGATTGCTGATAATGCTGTTGGCTGTTCACATTACTAAGAAACTTCAAGGGAGTGCTCTGCTTTTTTTCTGCACACAGGCGCTATAGATACAGTGTCAAAGACGATAGCTGATTTGAAGAGTTTGAAGGTGTCCGTGTTACCATTCTGTATGCCTGTCTTACAGACCAGGGATGCAGAAGTTTGTCTTCTCTAGGAGGGCAGTTAGAGCAGACCTCATGTTTGGTATATATGGCTTAAAAATGGTTAGAGATGTGCCAAACCGGGTTACAAATGGCAAAAAATGACTTAAAGCTGGATAGATAGGTGCAAAACTGGGTTGGAAATGGCCAGAAATGTGCAAGAATTGGAAAAAAAAGGCTT